>JARHVA010000972.1:3980000-4106701 GCA_037957365.1 Torreya grandis
CAGGTTTTGGCCTTACTTCAAGAGAAGACAAGTGACAAGTTCCTAATCCATACTTGTGAGTTATGATATAAGGTCAAAGCCAATTAGGAGTAAACTTACTCTATTTGCTTTTCTCTATGTTCATCACATGTTGATTTTATTTTAAGATGAGATCTCTTTTATTGAAATCTCATGCTTTGAGGTGTTTTTTATAAGCATGTTTGATATGATCTTATTAGATTTGGAGGTGGTTGAGGGCTATGATATCGTGCTCATTAAGAAATTCAAGTTGATCCAAATGTTCTTGGTAAAAGTAATCATTAGTAAGTATGTCTTGTAGAGAAATGTGAAGAGAAGGAATCTAAACTTCAAGAGGCAAAATGTCCTCTATCCCATATACTAATGAAAAATGTGTAGCACCCATAGGGGTTTGAATGCTATTGCGGTAAGCCCATAAATCAAAATTAATGTGTGTGTGTGTGTGTGTGTGTGTGTGTGTGTGTGTGTGTGTGTGTGTGAATTCTTGCCCATATCATTGACTACATCCATGAGAGTTTTGGTCAATGTTTTATTAGAAGCTTTTCCCTATTCATTTGTTTATGGATAGTAAGGTGATGAGAAGCTTAATTTGATTCCAAATGTATCACAAAGAATTTGAACAATCTTATTTTTGAAATATTTTTTGTTATCTGTTATAATTTTATGAGGGACACCAAAATGATAGATGATGTGATAGTTGATGAAGTCAAAATTTTGTTAGCTTTACTAGAGATGAGAGGGATGGCCTTGAACCACTTGGTGAAGTATTCAATGTTATTAATGATAGAATGTTGATAGAGGGATGAATGAGGGTTAATCTCCCTGATTGGGTCTAAGCCCCATTAGGAAAAGGGTCAAAAGTCTTTGGCAACTTGTAATGTATGACTAGGAACATGAAGGAGGTTAGCATGTTATTGATACTTGACATAATTCCAAACATAATCAACACAATCTTGATGAAGTGTGGACCAATAATATCCAAGTCAAAGGATACACTTGGCAACTATGTGACCACTGAAATGCCCACCACAAATCTCAGCATAAAATTCTTTAATAGTGAAGGGAGTCTTAGTAATAGTGAGGCATCTAAGAAAAATAACATCAGAAATTCACTTGTAGATAAGTCCCCCTATCTTAGGTAAATGAGTGACACATTTTATGAAGGCACATCTACCATTATTAGAGAGATTAGAAGGGGTGACTGAGAAGGAAAGATAATCTATGAGTTGTTTGTACCATAAGTCATGTGGGTTAGATGTTACATTTATGATAAAGCAGATGTTAGCTGATACATAAAAGGGTAATGTTAAGTGATGTATGGTGACATACATTCTTGAGGAAGAGGATGAAGAGGGTATGTGTGAAGCAAGTGAAGCCATCATGTCATCAAACTTGTTTATAAATCAAGGAATAGTTTGTAGGAGATAAGAGTCAAATGATCCCAATAACATATCTACATGATGTTTATACCACTACAAAATTTCATTTTTGCATAGGTAGGAACCATTAACCTAGTTAACCACTAGCTAAGAATCATAAAAAATGTTTATGGATTTAATACCCAAGACGAGAACTATTTGAAGTCCTAAAATTAAAGCTTCATATTTGGCCATATTGTTAGTGCATTCAAAATCTAATTTAAATGACAAAGGCATAGGTTTTCCATCTATAGGAATAAGAATTACCCCCGTACCCCCACTTTATTTACATTTGGATCCATTAAATAACATCATCATTTGATAGGAGATGTCAATGATAGAGAGCATTATGATGGATTCATCAGGGAATTTGAGGTTTGAAGGTTTATTTTTAGGTAAAGGGGTAGTAGCTAACTATTTAGTGATGGTTTACCCTTTAATAGACTTTTGTTGAATGAATTCTAAGTCAAATTCAACAAGAATCATAAGCCACTGAGCTACACATTGGTTGTGATATGGTTTGGAATGCATGTATTTAAGGGGATGAGTATGGGTGACCACATAGGTTTTATGATTTAGGAGATAATGGAGAATCTTAGAGGTAGAAAAGATTAATGAAAAGCAATTTTTTTTAGTATGGGTATATCAAGTCTCATAATCAATAAGTGTGTATCTTATGTAGTAAACTATGTACTCTTGATGTTGGTCATCTTGATGTGCAATCATAACAACAAGAGAATGGTCTATTGTGGAGATGTATAGGTAGAAAGGATAATTTTCCTTAGGTGGAATAAGAACTAGTGGGGAATGGAGTTACTATTTAAGTACATCAAAAGCTTCTTGGCCATCTATATTCCAATGGAAGGAGACATCCTTTTTGAGGAGATGGAGAAAGGGTTGGCAATGATTTGACAACTAGGAGATGAATCGGTAGATTGGCTAAAGTTTTCCTTATAGGATATAGAGTTGTCTAATACTAGTAGGTGGAGGCATCTATAATATTTATATAACCTTAGAAAGATTGACATCAAAACCATGGAGAGAAATGATAAAACCTAGAAGTTTACTAAAAAGAACTCCAAAGATATATTTCTTTAGCTTTAGTCAAACATTATATTGGAGGAGATGAGTAAATATGGTTTTGAGAATACTTAAGTGGTCTTGATGAAGTTTAGACTTGCTGAGTAAGTCATCCATGTAATCTCCCATATTTTTGTGTAGGAGATCATGAAAGATATAGGTCATAGCCCATTGGTAGGTCACACCAATTTTATTTAGGCCAAAAGGCATAACCTAATATCAAAAATTCCCCTATGGGGTAATGAAGGTTATCTTATGTTGATCCTGAAGAGTGACTAGGATTTGATTATATCAAGAGAACCCATCCATAAGTGATAGAATCTCATAGTTGGTTGTTAGATTAACAAGTTGGTCGATAATTAGCAATGAGAAGTCATTTTTTGGACAAATGAGGTTTAAATCATGATAGTCAGTGCAAATGTAGATTCCACGATCACTTTTGTGATATAACAATATTAGAAATACATTATGGATAATTGATGGGTTTAATAAAGTTAACAAAAAGGAGTCATTGGAGATCTTCTTTGACAAGGAGAGTAGTATGAGGATGCATCTTGTGAAGCTTCTGCTTAATAGGTTTAGCATCTCGATTGGTGACTATGTTAAGGGTGATGATAGAGGGGTAAATATTAGACATGTCATTATAAGACCCAGTAAAGGCTTTGATATGGTTATTAATAAATGTGGCATAATCAGCTTGTTCAGAGGAATCCAAAGATTGGCCAATCTTGAAGACATGAGGGTTATCATGAGAGGGCAAATTGATGTCGATGGTTGATTCATTTAACATAGCTTGTGTTTCAAATGGGGGTGATCATTGGATATAGGAATCATTTACACCCATATATGTGAGAATTGTGTCATCATCTTGACATTAGATAATTTTAATAGTGGGAGAGTCTTTATCAATTATTTCAAGATGAACGAGAGGAAGGGACCTTGTTTCCTTACCCTAGAAATAGGTGAGAGGCCCCAAATAGATGACATTTATTGAAAAAAATTAGGAGGTATAGATACCTTTGATTTAGTAGGTGATGGTGGAGAAGAAGGTGGAAAAGGAGAGACTTGTTCTTCAATAATTGGTACGTAGGAAGTTATAATGAGTTTAGTTAGTTCATCATATCCCACTCCATGCCTCTTTTTGGCATTTTCAATAGTTTGGTTAGTGGGATATTTAATAGGCATATGGACACCTTATTTGTAATGACCCAAATCAAATCCTTTCTAGGCACATTGATAGAGATAGGTGTGTGTAAAATTCGGGTTGATTAGGAAAGATAATTCATAGGTAAATGGTCATGGTGAAGAAGATGGATTGTTGACAATAAGAGCCCAATCAATTCCCCCATATGTGAAATTAGTTCAAAGGTTAAGGGGCCCATAAAAGATGGCCATCCTAATGTAGGGATCATAATTTAGGTGCATGTGAAACCTTCCATACTCTTTTGTAGTATAGAACATGCCAAGCATCAACAAACAATATTTGTTTAGTGATAAACATTGAAAAGTCTCCTCTATGGGATCCTTGTTAGGAATTTATATTTCTAGTATCTATATAGTTTGGGGAGTGGAGCTTGTGGAAGATTTGGAAGTATCATGTGAGGAAGATGATGTTTTCAATGGAATGAAAACATCATTGGGACTATAATTCATGTTGCATGTTTTAAATGGAGATGGGTCAATAGGTATAACATGTACTTGTCCATCATGTTCAAACTTGACACAATGGTACAAAGTTGAGGGTACACATGCCATAACATGTATCTAAGGTCATCTAAGTAGTATGTTATATAGTAAATCTATTTCCACAACATATAAGAGCTCAAGAATAGTGTAGGGACCTACACAAATATGTAAGACAATAGTGCCTACTGTAGTAGCTATGGTATCATTAAAGAAGTGGAATACCACATTAGTTTGAGACATGTAATTGTTGGAAAGGGCTAGTTGTTTATATGAATTAGTGTAAATAATATAAATACTATCTCCCCCATTGATCATGACTCTCTTGATATGAGTTTGATCAATATATGTAGTAATAAAAAGGGTAGAATCCTGATCTTTAGGGTGTTGAAGTACAATTTCTGAATCACTAAAAGAAATCAAGGAGATGGAATTAAGGGAGTCAACCAAAGCTAATAGAGGCTGGGGATCATTAGACTATAACTAAATCACTAAAAAGGCACTAATAAAATCTTGATGGTGTTGGGATGAGTTTTGGATTAACTCATATAAAGATATTTTCATAGGAGTTTGGTGAAGTTGTTTCACCATTGAGCTTTGAATAACATCTGAAGATGTTATTTTAGGAACATCCAAGATGGAAATATTAAGATTAAGAGGAGGAGTGTCTTTAGTGAAATGATGAGACCAAGGAGTAGTGACATTTTCCTTAGATTTATCTTTTTGGTTTTGTGACTGTGTAGCCACATTAATTGTGTTGATCTAAAATGTAGGTGTAGAAGGTGGTAAAGGGGTTACGACCACATATTTAGGTTTAAATTTAGGTGGAATAGTAGGAGGTTGTAATATCCCTTTGGATACCAAAACAAAAGCTCTGATACCACTGTAATATCCCTTCAGATACCAAAATGAAAGCTCTGATACCATTGTAATATCCCCTATCCAATAGGGAATATAGCAAAAATAAAAACTCTGATACCAAAGACAAATTCTTCTAGCAAGACAAAAGCTCTGAACAAGATATGATTTTGCAAAATATCTTTAAATAAATAAATCTACCACAAAATAATCTCTTAATAGCAAATCAAAGATCTTATCACTTGTTCAAATGATTACAATTATAGTCCTCTCTCATGCATATAAAAGAATATTAAAATACTATCTTAAAAACCTGATTACTCTAGCAAACTAGAAATAAACTTGCAATTTGGATTGCTCGGGTTCACTATGTTGACACACAGTCACCGACATTAGTTATAAGGCTATCATTGGTTGATAAAATACCGTCGTCGGTCTCTGTCAGTTAGCTTCTCTATCGATGTCAGTCTGTAGACGGCCGATGTCAGTCTCTGTGATCCCTGTGGCGCTGTCAACCTACAACAGAATAGTAATGATTTGCATGGATATGTATGGATTCCATATAGGAGAAAATAGAATCTAGTGCAGCCTAAATGCTGAATACCTGATCTAAAGAAATATGGCTAATACAAAAGATCTATATTTGGGTAATCTAAATCAAAGCCCTAATGAAATAAATACCTAAAATACTGTGATAATCTGATACCACTATAATATCCCTTCAGATACCAAAACAAAAGCTCTGATACCACTGTAATATCCCCTATCCAATAGTGAATATAGCAAAAACAAAAACTCTGATACCAAAGACAAATTCTTCTAGCAAGACAAAAGCTCTAAACAAGATATGATTTTGCAAAATATCTTTAAATAAATAAATCTACCATAATATAATCTCTCAATAGAAAATCAAAGATATTATCACTTGTTCAAATGATTACAATTATAGTCCTCTCTCATGCATATAAAAGAATATTAAAATACTGTCTTAAAAACCTGATTACTCTAGCAAACTAGAAATAAACTTGCAATTTGGACTACTTAGGTTCGCTGTGTCGACACACAGTCACCAATGTTGGTTATAAAGCCATCATCAGTCGATAAACTGCCATCATCAGTCTCTGTTGGTCAGCTTCTCTACCGATGTCAGTCTGCAAATGGCCAATGTCAGTCTCTGTGATCCCTGTGGTATTGTCAACCTACAGTAGAATAGTACTGATTTGCATGGATCTATACAAATTCCGTATAGGAGCAAATAGAATCTAGTGCGGCCTGAATGCTAAATACTTGATATGAATAAATATGGATAATATAAAATATCTATATCTAGGTAATCTGCATCAAAGCCCTAATGAAATAAATACTTCAAATACTATGATAATTTCTATGTGAAGTTATCTCTCAACCCTGTAAACCTCTGTGATAACTTCTGTATGAAGCTATCTCTCAATTTGGCAATAAATCCACTGATCTTTCACAACCTCTAAATCACACACACTGAAGAGTGAACGTTTTCCAATGCAAATAGAATCTTGGAACCCTTGGCTCAATTTTCACAAAAGAATTCTTCAAAATCAATAGTCAATAATCAATGGATAATCCCAACTCTCACCCATGAGAAACCCTTATACCCTCAAAAAGATGTGCTTGCCCTAATTAGGGTTTTCTTAAATTAGAATTAGGGTTTCTAAATTAAAATTAGACCAAATAATTAATATTTGATTAAATCAATCAAATATTAATATCTCCCTCGATACATATCGAATTCTCAAACCATCTGAAGCTAGAGAACCAAGGAGTGATTCTACACATGACCATACCAAAATAAGGGTGCTCTGCTACATGTCAAAAGTCCCTAAATAATAGGAGCTTAGGCAAACGTGTTTGAAAGAACTTGAATGAAAACCAACTGTAGAAATTCTCCAAATCAAAGCCAAGCCAAGCTCCATTATGACCCTCTATCCATCCTATCAGCCTACGAAGGTCGCATAATAGGCTAATCATCAAGTCTAAATATGTGTTTCTATGCAAAATTGCTTTCTACATTTAAAAGATGAATAAAGAAACTAAAAGAAATGGTCAAGGCTAGAAGTACCTGATAAAGTTGAGCGCACCAAAATCAGACGTTGGAATATTCTCCTCTTTGGCTGTGGAGGAATGACACCTGCGAAGAAAAGGCTAAAACACGGAAAAACGTTAGTCAAAGATATGGTGGGCTGTTAGGCGAACGCCCGATCTTGGAAGTACGAAGACTTCTTAGAAGGATATCAACCCACTGATAAAAAAGCAAAATATTGGATGAAAGTAGATAATAATGACAGAAATAAATGACAGAAAATAAAAGTGCATACCCGATATGTAGCACTATTCTACACAGTCACCGGCATCGGTCTCTGTGGTACCGGCGTCGGTTAGGGAAGGTGCCGACGTCGGTTGAGGTGCTGTCGTCGGTCGGGGTAGTGACCGGCGTCGGTCGGGGCAGGTTCTAGATGAGTTGCAGAAGGCCTGGGAGAGTCGGGACAGGTTCTTGATAGGGTCGGGACGAGGTTTAGACAGAGTCGGGACAGGGTCTGATAAGGTCAGGGTAGGGTTTTGGACAGAGTCTGGGGGTTTTAGTCAAGTCTAGACAGAGTTATGGATGCGGATAGTGGGCAGGGATGTAAAGGAGAGATGCAGAACTTGGGTCTATGGTTTGAAGATTCGGGATGACAGAACTAATAAACAAAGAATAACCAAGAAGAAATAAAACAAACAGAGTAAATACTTACCTGCCAGAAGACATGATGAAAGCCATAGTTGAAGTTGTCTGTGTAGTGCCTGATTGAAATGAATGCAAATTGGTTGATGCCGAAGTTGGTTGATCACGAGAGTGTTGATTGCCAGAGTCTGTGGATGTCGGAGTTCACAGGTTGATTGAATGTCGATTGGTCAGGTTTCGATTTGATTAGCCTTTCGAATGGTTGGCGGAGGCTGATGAAGGCAAGGGACGGTTTGAGAGACGGTTCAACAACCATTTCAGGAAACTGTTCAGGAACTGAATGATAAATGATAACAGATAACGGTAAGGTGACCGACGTCGGCAGGATTGCTGACGTCGGCCGATAAGTGACCGACGTCGGTGACATCGACCGGGTAAAGACCGTCGTCGGTAGATGCACAATGGGGATAGAGTCTAGCTTTAACTCTGTGCTCATTTTTACATGCTACCAGGGTCAAGGTTGGTGGAACAAGTGATCGACAAGGGTTAAATAGGCGAAGAAGAATAAGATGGGGAATGACCAGGGGAGTCGACACGATTTCAGTGTCTACATTTGCCCCTTTTTGTCTTGTTGGTTATTCTGGATGAACTGCAAGACAAAAATAGGAGTGAGTGCCCCAGGTGAGGGATAAGGTTGATTTCATCTTGTTGGTTGTTCGAATGAACTGTAAGACAAAAATAGGAAGCGGAATGCCCCGAGTATGGATAGGGTATTCCCCCTCAAAGCAGGAGTCGAGGGAAGGGAACTGGGAATCGGGTGCTGATTTGATAAAGAGTGGATGAAAAAGGGGTGAGGGTGAACGCTGCAAAAGTCGTGATTGCGTGCATACCACTGCACGAGAGGGTTAGGTCAAAGTGTCATAGGTCAAGGGTCGAGGAGTGCCAAAATTGAAATAACTGGGCCCCAGCATTTAGTCATCTGCTGATCGGGTTATTCAATCTAAGCTGAAGCTCTAAATGGTCATCGTGTTCTAGGTATCTAGGGCTCAGGAAGTGCTCCTAGAATCATGAAAAAGTCACAAGTAATGTGGATCAATCGGCTTGCGATCCTATACTTGTGAGGGTCCAAAAAAGTCTGCACACAATTCTGCTAACCAGTCATGAGGTAGCATACATGCAAAAACAACCAAGGCAATAGCGTCTTGGAAGTGGTCGAGGTCGGAGGAGATAGGCATGATCTCCAATGGTTGGTGGTCAATGGATGGATGAATGGACGAAAGGATGCGGCCGAGCTAACCCCAGAAGACCCCATGTCAACTGAGTGCTGCCTACATAGCCCTGGTGATAGGGCCTCAGGCCGATGTAGTTCTCCCTAGAAGGGAGGAAGGGTCAAAGGGATGGAAATGGGTCGTGGTGAAGGGTAAGGTTATGGTTAAAAGAAGGCAAGAAGGTTTGTTCATCGGAGGGACGAACAAATGAGAATGGTCGAGCTAACCCCAGAAGACAGTCGTGTCGACTGAGTGCTGCCTACATAGCCCCTGTGGAAGGGCCTCAGACCAATGTAGTTCAGACAAAGGGTCTGAGTAGTAGACAGGTGGTTAAAATAGTTGAGAGATTGGTCTTGGATATGATGAAATGAGGAGAAAAAAAGATGTTGCAGCCTTTTCCAAATGGTGTATTCTGCAACATTGGTTGAGGGGTTTTTCATCCCTAGCAATATTCCATATTCGTGATGGATGTATGCTAAAAATGAATTGAGGTTTATTTATGCTTCAGCAAGTATTGGTTTATGCGGAACATAAATTGCAACGTGTTGATAGTTTCTATGTGTATTGGTGTCCATAGAAACTAGGGTGAATAGGCTAGGTCATGTTGATGGTCTGAAAAGAGAGTTGAGCTGAGTCGATTGACAAGTGATGAAGGTGAATGTGACCAAAGTGTAGAAGAAGTGAAAAGCATATTGCTCTTTCATTGACAAGGACCAAAAAGATAGCATAGATAGGGGTTATGAGAACCAAGAGCCCCATTCATGCGTGACGTCGTTGACCATAGGTATGTTAGAGCGGTAATCGAATCACTTAAACAGTAAAGTGAGCTCGAAGTCCCTTGAGCAGGTGATAGGAGGAGGAAATAGGGGAACCCATTTTAAGAGCAGAGATAACTATGCCCCTTTTTATAGGAGACCCTGAGACAACTATAAGTCAAGTCCATGACTTTTTTTTTTTTTTTTGGCGCAGACTGATCAATGCGGGAAGCCTGCATAGAGATGTCATTTGCTTGGTGGTCAGGTTGTGAAGCTGATCAATGCGGGAAGCTCCTAAAATAGTGCTATTTATTGCCAGATTAGTCATAGCCATCCTTCGAGGGAGTGGTCTAGATTTTTGCTTAATATAAAGGCTTTTGAATAGCTGTCCTTCGAGGGAGCAGTCTATTTATTACAGCAATGATAGTACAACTGTCCTTCGAGGGAGCAGTCTATTTTTTGATTTGATATTGATATAGTGACCATGGATATTGTGACATCGTGATTTGTTTTTATAGAAATGTGAGTCATGGACAAGATTATAGAAGGTCAAGGGCTCCCTTTTATTAGGACAAAGCATCCATACATCATAAAAGTGTTATAGGAATTGTTAAGAGGAATAGGGTTGAAAGGAAGTAGGATTTAAGGGGACGGGGATTGCTCAAGGGACGAGCTCAAGTTAAGTGTCAAGTGGACGAATACTCGACTAGCAGTAGAACGGTCGCAGATGCAACGCATTAAGAGGCTCAAGTTCTGGGCGTCCATCAAGAGAAGACAGACGGTAAGTCCCTGATCCATACTTGTGCGTGATAATAAAAGGTTCGAGCCAATTAGGAGCAAACTTGCCTCGTTTACTGCACTCCATATTGGTCACGTGTTGATTCTCTTTGAGGATGAGGTCTCTGATGTTGAAATCTCATTCTCACAGATTTTTGTCATAGGCATGCTTGATGCGATGTTGATAGACATGGAGATGATTAAGGGCAGCAAGACGGCGTTTGTCAAGTAACTCAAGTTGAGCTAAGTGATCTTGATGAAAGTCATCGTTAGAAAGGATATCATGTAGAGAAATGTGGAGAGATGGGATCTATACTTCGAGAGGTAAGACAGCCTCTGTTCCGTACACGAGAGAAAAAGGGGTAGCACCCGTGGAGGTTCGGATGCTAGTGCGGTAAGCCCACAAAGCAAAGGGAATGTGAATGTGCCAATCCCTGCCTGTGTCACTGACCACTTTCATGAGAATTTTGGTGAGAATTTTGTTGGAAGCCTCGGCCTACCCATTTGCTTGTGGGTAGTAAGGCGAAGAGAAACTGAGTTTGATGCCGAAGGAGTCACATAGCTTTTGGATAGTTTTGTTTTTGAAGGACTTGCCGTTATCAGTGATAATTTTATGAGGGACACCGAAACGACAGATGATGTGGGTGTTGATGAAGTCGATGATCTTGTCAGCTTTTGTGGAGACGAGAGGAATGGCTTCCACCCACTTGGTGAAATATTCAGTGGCTATGATGATGGATTGATGATGAAGAGACGAATGAGGGTTAATCTCACCAATGAGATCTAAACCCCACTGAGAAAAAGGCCAGAATTCCTGAGCAATTTGTAAGGCGTGACTGGGGAGATGAAGCAAGTTAGAGTGCTGCTGACACTTGATGTAACGCCGAACATAGTCACTACAGTCTTGATGAAGGGTAGGCCAATAATAGCCCAGACGAAGGATGCGCTTGGCAACCGAATTCCCACTGAAATGTCTGCCACAAATCCCGTCATGGACTTGTTGAATGGCTTGAGATGCTTCAGTGGAGGTGAGACAGCGAAGGAGGCCGTCGAAGCCTCGCTTATAGAGAAGACCCCCTAGCATGGTATAGCGAGTAGTATGCTTGATAAAAGCTCATTGTGCATTACTAGAGAGGTTGGGAGGAATGACAGAGAGAGATAAGAAGTCCACAAGTTGCTTATACCAAGCATCTTGTGGGCTAGGGTCCATAGTGTTGACATGATGAATGTGAGGAGAGATATATGAAGGCAACGGCACACGACGCACTGTGACAAAAAGTCTGGATGCAGATGAGGAAGATGGGATATGTGAAGCAAGAGAAGCCATGGTGTCAGCAAACTTATTCGTGGATCAATGAACAGTTTGCAGGAGGAAATGGTCGAAAGATGAAAGGAGAATGTCAACACAGTTTTTGTACCTTTGCAAGATTTCATTTTTACAGAGGTATGAACCATTGACCTGATTGACGACGAGCTGCGAGTCACCGAAGATGTTGATGGACTTGATGTTGAGAGAGAGGGTGGTCTGAAGTCCCAAAATTAAGGCCTCGTATTCGGCCATATTATTAGTACAATCAAAGTTGAGTTTAAAAGACAAAGGCATGGGCTCCCCTTTGAGTGGGATGAGAATGACCCCAGCACCTCCACCTAGTTGACATTTGGATCCGTCAAAGAACATAGTCATCTGATAGGTGGTGTCATCGGAGGAAAGCACAGTGATAGACTCGTCAGGGAATTCACACTGCAAAGGTTGAGTGTCAGGAAGAGGGGCATTTGCTAGTTGATCAACGATGGTTTGCCCCTTGATAGATTTCTGCTGGATGAATTCGAGATCGAACTCAGCAAGCAGCATGAGCCATCGAGCCATACGTTGATTCTGATATGGCTTGGAGTGCATATACTTGAGAGGATCGGTGTGGGTGATGACAAAGGTTTTGTGACTGAGAAGATATTGGCGAAGCTTAGTAGCAGCAAAGACTAACGCCAAACAGAGTTTCTCGATATGGGTATACCAAGTTTCATAGTCGACTAGTGTTTGGCTGATGTAATAAATGGCTTGCTCATGGTGATGCTCGTCTCGATGCGCGATCATGGCACCTAACGAATGGTGAGTGGCTGAGATATAAAGGTAGAAGGGTTGGTCATCTTTAGGTGGAATGAGAACTGGTGGAGAGACCAGATAGCATTTTAAGGCTTCAAAAGCCTCTTGACAGTCCTTATCCCATGTAAAAATGATGTCCTTCTTAAGGAGATGATGAAAAGGTTGGCAGCGGTCAGAAAGCTGCGAGATGAAGCGACGAATGGACTGGAGCTTGCCTTGCAAACTGCGAAGCTGCTTGAGATTGGTCGGGGGAGGCATTTCAAGGATAGCGCGAATCTTAGCGGGATCTATCTCGATGACATGGAAGGAAACGATGAAGCCGAGAAGCTTGCCAGAGAGGACCCCAAAGACACATTTCTTGGAGTTAAGATGAACATTGTATTAAAGAAGATGAGAAAAGATGGTTTTGAGAATGGTCAGATGGTCACGGTGAAATTTGGACTTGCCGAGCAGGTCATCCACATAGTCCTCCATGATTTTGTGGAGGAGATCGTGGAAAATGTAGGTCATGGCACGCTGATAAGTGGCGACTGCGTTCTTCAAGTTGAAAGGCATGACTCAGTAGCAAAAAGTCCCCCATGGGGTGATGAAAGTAGTCTTGTGCTGATCTTCCAGAGCAATCAGGATTTGATTGTATCCTAAAAACCCGCCCATAAGAGATAGCATCTCATGGCCAGCCGTAAGATCAACAAGCTGGTCGATGTTAGGAAGAGGAAAGTCATCTTTAGGACAGGCTAGATTAAGGTCGCGATAGTCTGTGCAGATCCGAATCCCTCCAGTTGCCTTGGTGACTGGGACGATGTTAGAGACCCACTATGGATAATCGATGGGCTGGATGAAGGAGACAGAAAGAAAGCGCTGAAGCTCCTCCTTGACAAGGAGGGCAATGCGAGGATGCATCTTTCGAAGCTTTTGCCTGACAGGCTTAGCCTCTAGTTTGGTGACAATGTTATGGGTAACAATGGTGGGGTCGATGCCAGGCATATCACTGTAAGTCCAGGCAAAGGCCTTGCTATGGTTGGAGAGGAACTGGGTATAGTCAAGCTGCTCCTGAGCGTCTAAAGATTGACCGATCTTTAAGACATGAGGAATATCAAAAGAAGGAAGGTTGATGTCAATGGTTGATTCATTTAACATAACTTGGGTCTCAGAAGGGAGGGAGCGCTGGATGAAAGAATCATCAACGCCCATGTAAGAAAGAATGGCGTCATCATCAACGCAGTGAACAGTGTGAATGGTTGCCGACTCATCTTCGATCATGCTGGGAAGAATGAGAGGGAGAGACTTGGATACCCCATTGAGCTGATAAGTCAAGGGGTCCAGGCGGATGGTGTTTATGGAAAAAAAAAAAAAACTAGGAGGAATGGAAACCACTGACTCCATAGGTGAAGGTGGCAAAATAGGCGAGTGTGGAGGAGATTGGTCAAGGATTGGTTCAGGATAAAGGTCTACAGGGTCTTGAGTGGGGTCGTGATATCCCAGACCATACCGTTTCTTGGTGTCGTCATCATTGAGCGGTTGGATAGGCTGATGGGAGCCCTGCTCATAGCGTCCAAAACCAAAACCCTTCCATGCACACCTGTAAAGGTAAGTGTGTGCAAAGGCGGGGTTGCCAAGAAACGAGAAATCTGATGTGAAAGGTTGGGGTGAAGAAAGAGGATTACCATCAGTAGGAGCTTGATTAAGCCCCCCATAGACGAGATTGGTGCGGAGGTGAGGGGGACCATAAGGTATGATCATCCCTATTCGATGGTCGTAGCTGGGGCTGTGATGAAGGCGTCCATACTCTTGCAAAGTTTAGAACATGTCTAAAGCCAGCAAGTGATACACTCCCAATGAAAGTCTTTGGAAGACGTCTTCCATGGGGTCTATGGTTGTCACTTGAAGGGGAGGTGTAAGGGCGACCGCCTGTTGCAAATTGGTCGAAGCTTTCACGGATGGAGGTGGTGCCGGAGTTGATGGCTTAATAGGAATGAGGACATCATTTGGACGGTAGGTGGTGTTGCATGTTTTGAAAGGTGAAGGGTCAGCGGGAATGGTGTGGACTTGTCCGTCATGCTCAAACTTCACACAACGGTGCAGGGTGGAGGGGACACAGGCCATGGCGCGGATCCAGGGTCAGCCTAGCAAGATGTTGTATTGGAACTCTCCTTCGATGATGTAGAAGAGCTCTGGGACTGTGCGTGGACCAACGCGAATATGAAGGATGACTGTGCCAATGGTCGTGGCAGTAGTGTCATTAAAAGAGCGCAAGATCGCGTCAGTTTTGGAGACGTAATTCTTGGGAAGAGCCAACTGATCAAAGGCATGGGTGGAGATGATGTTGATGCTAGCGCCCCCATCAATCATAACGCGTTTAATGCGTGTTCGATCGATATAGGCAGTGATGAAGATGGCGGCGTCCTGATCTTCCATGTTGGATGTGGGAATTTCAGAATCGCTGAATGTTATGGAGGCAATAGGGGCTAAGGAGTGGATAAGGGCAGCAAGTGGTTGGGGATCCTTGAGTTGGACCTCTGCTGCTTGCAGGGCTTGGATGAGGGCCTGACGATGTTGGGGTGAGGTTTAGATGAGATCATAGAGGGACATCTTCACAGGCGTCTGGTGAAGCTGTTTCAACATGGAGTCGTGGATTGGTCTGGAAGAAGAAGAAGAAGAAGAAGAGGGTTGAGGCGCGCCAAGGATAGAAATCTTAGGCTTAGGTGGTTGAGGTGGATTGACAAAAGGGTAGGTCCAAGGAATGGCGGCTTTTTCTTTCGCCTTGTCCTTTTGTGACCTAGTGGTGATGTGAATGGCATTGATTTCAAAGATGGGAGGTGAAGATGATGAAGGGGTTGTAACCGGTTGATGAGATGTGGATGGGTTTGAAGAGGTTGAAGGGTTATGAGAAGGAGTCAGGGGGCGGTCGAAAGTGTCCTCAAAGAGAAGAGTGTCTTTCTCCAGATAACGGCGAATGACAGCCTTGAGGGCACAGCAAGTCTCGGTGTCATGTCCTGGTGTACGATGATATAAACAAATCTTCATGTCATCGAACCAGGAAGGTTTAGACCTGAGAGGTTGAAAGGGCTTGATGGGTGGAAGAGTTATGCTAGAATTTTGCAAAAGTCATTGCAAGATCAAAGAGTATGAGCCCACTAAAGGGTCCGTGCTCATCGATGTATGCGATGTCGGTGACTTTTGCTTGGGTGAAATTGGAGGGGGTTTTCGTACCACCTTCTGGGTTGATGGTGCGATGACAGGCAGAGACGGTACACTCTTCGTGAGAGGTATCACCTTTTTGGGAGAGGGTAGGCTAGCGGTAGGTAAAGGAAGCAAAGGAGGCAACTGGTTTTGATTAGAGGTTAAAGCGGGAAGGACTCTGGTTAAGGTTGAAGGATGCGGGCCCAAAATGGAAGGCAATGGTGACGGAAGAGGAGGTGTTCGCCTCTGTGGTTTGGCAGTCTTTTGTGATTTAGGTTGAAGACTACTATTAGTTGAAGTCTGGGTTAAGTCCACCTTCACTTGTGGATGAGTGAGGTTGGAGACGGGGCGAACGCCAAGTGATTTGATAGGTTTAGGTGGAGTAGATGAGGGTTTTGGTTTTGATGAAGTTGATGAAGATGTAGACGGTTTGGAAGTGGAGATCGGATTTTTGTTGATAGTATTAGGAGGTTCTGCCATGGGAGGATTAGCAGCATGAGATGAGAGGGTCTGGGCTTGTTGAAGAGCTGTGAGACGGTCCCATAATCCCTGATGTTCCACTTTCCTAGAAGGGAGAAGTTCGAGTTTCTCCACTAGTCGGGAAAATGGTTGAGAAGATGCGGGATGAGGTTTAGGCTCTTGAGAAGACGTCGACGGTTGTGGGACTGAAGGTGAGATGGGTGTAGTAGTCTCGGGCCCAAAGCATGGTGAAGTCGTGACAGGTTCATGTTTGGTTGGAGACGAAGGAGAGATGGGTTCTTCCCTGGGTGGAGAAGAAACTAGTGAATGAAGCTCCTCAAGTGGGTAAAGGGCAGGGATGATAGTGCCCTCCACTTGTGGTCGAGGAGTAGGAAAGGTTGGGTCCTCCATGGGCAGCAAGAAGGAAGATGGTGAAACTGGCGGTGGTGGTAAGGTTGAGGCATCCTCCAAAATTAGAGAAGTTGAGGGAGAACTAGCCGGAGAAAGAGGTTCGTCCACATGTGATGGACTGATGGATGAACCCACCTCTTGGGGTTGGTTAGAAATGAGGGGCGAGACCGTATTGACTGTTCGAATATTATGTTCATGGGTATTGTCAGTTAAGGTCTGGACGTTGTTTTGGGTTGGTGGATGATTAGGGAATGGTTGTTTGAAGATATCGATACCCTGATTAGGAGGAGCGTTAGGATTGTCGAGGATGAGGTCACCCTTTTCCAACATGTCTTGGACTATGTTTTTAAGGGTTTTATAGTTGCTCGTGTCATGACCTTTAACACAGTGGTAGTGGCAGAAGTCATTTTCCCTATACCATGCAGGGATGGCACGTGAGGGATCAAATTGTGGTGAAGGTCGGATCTGAGGGAGATTGATGGCCCCTTGTTTGACGAGTTTTTCCAGCACAGACGCGTATGATTCTCCGAGTGGAGTAAACTGTCGCTGTATGTATCTCTGCTGAAATTGACGAGTGGCGCTCATAGATGTGGATGGTTCAGGTTGATTAGTTGAAGGCGAAGAGGAAGAAGATCTAACAACCACAGCATTTGCTGAAGCTTTAGATTTAGGATTGGATGAGGAGGGTTTAGAAGAAGGGTCATTGGTTTTGGAGTTGGGATTCTTACTCCGCAACTTGACTTTATTCTCCTCGACAGCACGTAACTCAAGTTTACGAGCCATCGTGAAGGCCTCGTCAAAAGTGCGGAAGGTTTGAACCCTCAAGGTAGAAGAAATATGTCTAACACAGGCTTGAGAGAAAAGTTCAATAAGCTCAGGCTGAGGTAAGGAAAATGAAAGTTGATTGATAAGGCCCCTCCATCGAGCGATGAAATCAGCAATAGATTCATCCTCGAACTGGCGAATAGAATAGAGGTCTTTGATAGAGACCTTCTTGGTGATATTGATGGAGAAATGATCGAGGAAGAGCTGGGCCAGCTGAGTGAACGTGAAGATGGAATGGCTGGGAAGAAAGCTGTACCAGTCAAGTGCAGCACCCGAGAGAGACATGGGAAACGTGCGTAAGAGCAACGCATCATCGTGGATGATAAGGTAACAGGCATGTCTGAATGCCCGTAAATGTTGTTGTGGGTCTTCCTTGCTCTGGAAACGAGAAAACTTAGGAAGTTCCCACTGGCTGGGATATGGTCTGATGGGGACAGAAGGATGGATAGGCTCGTTGCAGATTTATTCGTACGAGAGAGTGTTGCATGAGCCAGTAACGGAGGTCTCTAGGTTGGACATTTTATCCATCAGCATCTTGATAATATCTACTGACGGATTGGTGGGTGGAGTGCCTCCTAGATTGTAAGGCATTTGAAAGAGGCTGGAAGAGGTATACGACGTAGTCGGTTGTACCAATAAGGGCGCAACGTATGGATGACTAGTCATAGGGATAGAAGAAGTGACTAAAGATGGTTGGATGGAAGGCATGGCTAGGTTTGATGTTGTCATGGGAGGTTGGTTAGAGGTGACATGGGCCAATGGATGGGTAGCCACCCTAGTGTTGATAGGAGTAAGGGTGGGCGGAATAGAGACGACCAGGTTTTGAAAGGGGGTAGAAAGTGGTTGAGTGGACTGAGATTGATTGGGGGCTGAAACCCCGATGAAAGTGGGCCCAGCAATGGAAGGAGAGGCCACACTTGGATGGTTGGTGAAAGGTTGGTCATTGGTTGAGGCAACAGCCTAGGTGTCTAAGGGTTGGACTATGGATGTCGTTGATACAGCCGCAGTCTCGAGGAAAGAGGTCGGCATTCCATAAATTGGATTGCCAAAGGGGTCTCGCATTTGGCTATTCGCGAGATAGTGTTGCAAGGCTTTGGTATTGAGGTCCAAGAATCATGCGAAATCTTGGTCCCCTTCTGGGATAATAGGCGTTTGGGTCGGAGATGGTCTGGTAGGAGTTCTTTCAGTTTTCGAGTTGAACTCCATTATAGGGTTGGTTGTAGGCGGGGTAGATGGAAGAGGATGATGCCTCGCATGATCGACTAGAGCCTTGGCTTGGCTACGAGTCAGAACCATTCAAGGCAAGGAAGAATGTCCTCACAAGCTCAAACAAGCAGATAAGAACCAAAAAGATGAAGACACAAGCAGATCCTAAAACCCTAGAAGTAAATTATTAGGATTATAGTGGCTTATGCCTTAGAATGTGTGTAGAGGAAGATTGGCTTTATGAGTCGGGTCCTAGAAGAAGCAGTCTATGGATGGTTTCAGGTTTTGTTATGGTGCTGAAGAAATCTGTGTTAGCTTCCGTACAGGCCTGGTGCTAAGGAGCAAGCTCCCCTCACTTCACGATTCCAGTGGTTAGCTGGTTTCGCTTAGCCAAAATATACTTCCACTAGAGTTTATCCTCGGCCAGAGAACGGAGTGGGCTTCCCCCTTGGTGATGAAATCTAAGTAGGGTCACCGGGACGGGTAAGGTATCCGCTGGGGGATGAAATCCCAGTCGAGCCTTGTCTCAGGTAAGTTTTATGTTTGTTTTGTGCAGGTGGTTTGGTCGTGTAACATCAAGTGATCTAGATTAATTCAATATGCGGTTTAATTACTATGTGTGGTCTAAAAGATGCAGGCAATCAGAAATGAATGCAAAGTGTTTTAATGCCCAAGTCAAAATGTTTGTTCGTATGAAGACGAATGGAGAAAGAGTCGAAGAATATGAGTTTTAGCTAGTCTAGAAGTGCAAGAAAGAAAGAAATGTTCGTTTTAGTCCTGCTTATGATGTCGTTTAAGAAGAGACGAAAGGAGGCGAAAATGAAGGAACCTAATGCACCTAAATGAACGAAATAAAGAAAGAACCCAAGGAGGACCTAGGGTCCCACCGGGCGTGCCAGAATGTTTCTATGCAAAATTGCTTTCTACATTCAAAAGATGAATAAAGAAACTAAAAGAAATGGTCAAGGCTAGAAGTACCTGATAAAGTTGAGCGCACCGAAATTAGACGTTGGAAGATTCTCCTCTTTGGCTGTGGAGGAATGACACCTGCGAAGAAAAGGCTAAAACATGGAAAAACGTTAGTCAAAGATATGGTGGGCTATCAGGCGAACGCCCGATCCCGGAAGTATGAAGACTTCCTAGAAGGATATCAACCCACTGATAAAAAAGCATAATATTGGATGAAAGTAGATAATAATGACAGAAATAAATGACAGAAAATAAAAGTGCATACCTGATATGCAGCACTATTCTGCACAATCGCCGGCGTCGGTCTCTGTGGTGCCAGCGTCGGTTAGGGAAGGTGCCGACGTCGGTTGAGGTGCTGTCATCGGTCGGGGTAGTGACCGGCGTTGGTCAGGGTAGGTTCTGGATGAGTTGTAGAAGGCCTGGGAGAGTCGGGACAGTCCTCTCTCATGCATATAAAAGAATATTAAAATACTATCTTAAAAACTTGATTACTCTTGCAAACTAGAAATAAACTTGCAATTTGGACTGCTTGGGTTCGTTGTGTCAACACACAATTGCCGACATCAGTTATAAGGCCATCGTCAGTCAATAAATGCTATCATCAGTCTCTATCAGTCGGCTTCTCTGTCGATGTCGGTCTGTAGATGGCTGATGTCAGTCTCTGTGATCCCTGCAGTGTTGTCAACCTACGGCAGAAGAGTACTGATCTGCACAGATCTGTATCAATTCCATACAGGAGCAAATAGAATCTAGTGCTGCCTGAATGCTGAATACATGATCTGAAGACATATGGATAATACAAAAGATCTATATCTGGGTATTTTGAATCAAATCCCTAATGAAAAAAATACCTGAAATACTATGATAATTTCTGTGTGAAGTTATCTCTCAACCCTGTAAACCTCTGTGATAACTTTTGTATGAAGCTATCTCTCAATTTGGCAATAAAACAGCTAATCTTTCACAACCTCTGAATCACACACACTGAAGAGTGAACATTCTCCAATGCAAATGGAATCTTGTAACCCTTGGCTCAGTTTTCACAGAAGAATTCTTCAAAATCAATAGTCAATAATCAATGGATAATCCCAACTCTCTCCCATGAGAAACACTTATACCCTCAAAAAGATGTGCTTGCCCTAATTAGGGTTTTCTTAAATTAGAATTAGGGTTTCTAAATTAAAATTAGTCCAAATAATTAATATTTGATTAAATCAATCAAATATTAATATCTCCCTCAATACATGTCAGATTCTCAAATCGTCTGAAGCTAGAGAACCAGGGAGTGATTCTGCACATGACCATACCAAAATAAGGGTGCTCTGCTACATGTCAAAAGTCCCTAAATAATAGGATCTTAGGCAAACATGTTTGAAAGAACTTGAATGAAAACCAACTGTAGAAATTCTCTAAATCAAAGCCAAGCCAAGCTCCATTATGACCCTCTATCCATCCTGTCAGCTTGCGAAGGTTGCATAATAGGCTAATCATCAAGTCTAAAGATGTCACCTTAAAAGGGGACATGATAGAGGTATTTTGGATGCCAAAATTGGAATAAAAATAAGGTTAACAATAGTATCATTAAAGAGAGTATCGACATCAAAGTGTTACTGAATGACTGCTATGAGGGCCTTACAACTCTCAATATCATGTCTAGGTGAACGATGATATAAACACACTTGTGTATCTTTAAACCAAGATGGATTCATTCTAAGAGGACTATAAGGATTAATGGGAGGAAGAGTTATTATAGAATATTACAAAAACTAATGTAGGAAAAATCTCTTAGAGCCTACAAGTGGGATCACACTTTTTGTGCTAATAGGAGTGGACACCTTCTTTTATTTCGATGTTGAAAAGGTAATTTTACATGTTGATTTATTTGGTGATGATAGAATTATGTGTTTTACTATCACTTTCTTAGTGTCAGATGTGAAAGGCCTACCAGATGGAAAAGGTAGGAGTGGAGGTAACTTAACCTTTTGTTTTGCTTGGGTCGGTAATATTCCAACTAATGTAGAGGGGTGTGGTCCTAAAATGGATGATAAATTTGAGGGTTAAAGAAGGGATCAGTGAGATCTAGGAGGCTTAACATTTTTTTGTAATTTAGGCCCTGAAACTCTAACTTGTGGTTGATGATTTAAATCTAATTTCTCTTATGGATGAATTAAATTAGAGATAGGGCATACGCCTAAGGGCCTAATCTACTTTAATGTGCTAGATTCATGTGAGGATGTGGGTTCTGACATAGATGGCTAAACTTTTTGTTAGTTTGGTGAAGAAGCTCTAGCTTTGTCAAATACCTTAGGGTAAAGGGTAGTGAGAGGGTTGGTGGTAAAGGTTGAAATTCATTGTGTTAGATAAGGAGTTTTAAGCCAGTCCCAAAATACCACATGATCTAGCTTTTTGGAGTAAAAAAATTATAGATTTTTCACCAAATGTGAGAAGGGTTTAGATGAAGTTGATGTAGGCCTTACAGTTACATCTTTAGAAGGATATGGTGTTTGTAAAAGAGGGAAATTATTAGTTTTTTCTATTTTGGGCCAAAGATGAGAAAGAAATGCAATGGGGTCCTTTTTAAAAGAGATGGGAAAATAGACATGGTCTACCATGGGTGGAGGAGAAGTAGGTGAAGAAGGTTCCTCAATATGGTAAAGCATAGTTATTATGGCTCCCTCAACATGTGGGTGAGGCATGGGTAAAGTATGATCCTCCATAGGTAAAATAAGAGGTAAGAGTGGTGCAATTAGAGTAGGCATAATAGGTCTCTAATCTATTATGGGAGTTGATGATATGGACTCTTCTAGGTGCAAAGGTGAAGTAGGTGGGGTACTACTCTATATAGGTAGAGGAGAAGTGGGGGAAGAAGGATCTTCAAGAGGGTATAATGTGGGAATGATGTTCCATTCAACATGTGGCTGAGGAATATGTATGGTGTGGTCTTCAAGTAGTAAGAGGATAGGTAATATTGGTGCAAATAGAATTGGGATTACAGGCTCCTTAGGTGGAAAAAGGAGTGGAAAAGGAGGTTCTTCCTCTTGAGGGAGTGGAATGGGTGAAATAAGATCTTGTACTTGAGGATGAAGAATGGTAAAAATAGATGCCAAAAAATGTGGGGGAGGATTCAATGAAATAGGTGTCTCTTGTTGAGGGGTAGGTTGAACCAAAGGTAAAGGAAAAACCATATTAATCATATGGATATTATGATCACCTTAGTTGTGGAATGGATAATATTTTGATTTAGTGAATGGTTAGGAAAAGGGTGCTTGAACACATCCATAATTTGATTAGGAGGTGTGTTAGGATTATCCAAGATGAGCTCACCTCTATCAAGCATATTTTAAACAATGTTCTTGAGTGTCTTGTAAACAATGTTTTTGAATCACTAAAAGAAATAAGGGAGATGGAATTAAGGTAACTAACCAAAGCTATAAGATGTTAGGGATCATTTGATTGTACCTCAATATATTACAAGGCACTAATCAAAGTTTGATGGTGTTGGGATGAGTTTTGGATTAACTCATACAAAGATATTTTCATCAAATTTTGGTGAAGCTATTTCACTATTAAGATTTGAATAACATCTGAAGATGTTATTTTAGGAATGCCCAAGATGGAAATATTAGGATTAGAAGGAGGAGTGTATTTAGTGAAGGGATGATCTCAAGGATCAATGACCTTTTCCTTAGCTTTAATTTTTGGTTTTGTGACCATGTGGCCACATTAACTATGTTGATTTGAAATGTATGTGAAAGAGGAGACAAAGGGGTTAAGACCATATCTTTGGGTTTGAATTTAAGTCAAATAGTAGGAGGCATTGTGGATGCTAGAGGTGTAATAATAAGAAGGTTAAAAGGAGTATCATTAAAGAGAGTGTTGACATCAAAGTATTGTCAAATGAATATTGTGAGGAATTTACAACTTTCAGTATCATAGTATCACTGAAGAGAGTGTTGACATCAAAGTATTGTCAAATGAATGTTGTGAGGGATTTACAAATCTCAGTATCATGTCCAAGTGAGTAATGATATAGATAGACTTGTGTATCATTAAACTAATATGGTTTAGGGTTTAATGGGAGGAATAATTATTATGGAAGATTTCAATAACTGACATAGGAAAAATCTCTAATATCTTGCAAGTGGGCTTGTACTTTTTATGTTAATAGGAGTGGACACCTTTTATTACAATTTTTAAAAGGTAATTTTATTTGGTGCTTTGTTTGGTGATGACGGAGTTATGTGTTTTTCTATCACTTTATTAGTGTCAGATGTGAAAGGCCTACCAGATGGTAAAGGTATGAGTGGAGGTAACTTAACCATTTATTTTGCTTAGGTTGATAATATTCCAACTAAAGTAGAGGGGTGTGGTCCCAAAATGGATGGTAATGTTGAGGGTTGAAGAAGGGATTGATGAAATTTAGGAAGCTTAACATTTTTATATAATTTAGGCCTTGAAACTCCAAATTTTGGTTGAGGATTTAAATCTAATTTCACCTATGGATGAATTAAATTAGAAACAAGGTGTATGCCTAAGGGCCTGATCTACTTTAATGTGGTATATTCCTATGAGGGTGAAGGTTCTGACATAAATGGTTGAACTTCAAGTGATTTTGGTGAATAATCTCTAGCTTTGTCAAAGAGCTTGGGTTAAATGGTAGTGAGAGGATTTGAGGTAAAGGTTGAAATTCATTGTGTTGGATAAGGAGTTTTAAGTTAGTCCCAAAATTCTACATGATCTAGCTTCATGGAGTCAAGAAATTCTAGACTTTTCACCAAATGTGAGAAAGGTTTAGATAAAGTTGACATAGGTCTTATGTTTGTGTCTTTAGAAGGCTGAGGTGTTTTAGAAAGAGGGAAATTTTTGGTTTTTATTACTTTGGGCCAAAGATGAGAAAGAACCATAATGGGGTCCTCTTCGACAAAGATGGGAGAACAGACATGGTCTAGCATAGGTGGAGGAGAGGTAGGTGAATAATGTTACTTAAGAGGGTAAAGCATAGGTATTATGACTCCCTCAACATGTGGGTGAGGCATAGGTAAAGTATGATCCTCCATAGGTAAAAGAAGGGCTAAGAGTGGTATAATTAGAGTAGGCACAATATGTCTCTCATCTATTATAGGAGTAGATAATACTGACTCCTCTAAGTGAAAAGATAGAGTGGATGGGGTACTACTCTCTATAGGTGGAGGAGAGGTAGGCAAAGAAGGTTCCTCAAGAGGGTATAATATAGGAATGATGTTACCTTCAACATGTGGTTGAGGAATGGGTAGGGTGTGGTCTTTAAGTGGTGAGAGGATAGGTAATATTGGTATGAAAGGAATTCACATTATAGGCTCCTCAGGTGGCAAAAGAAGTGGTAAAGGAGGTTCTTCCTCATGAGGGAGTGGAATAGGTGAAATAGGTTCTTCTACTTGAGGAGGAATAATGGGTAAAACAAATGACATTGAATGTGGGGGAGGAGTCGATGAAATGGGTGTGTCCTATTGAGGGGAAGGTTAAACTAGAGGTAAAGGAAATACCATATTAACCATATAGATATTATGATCACTAGAGTTAGTTATGGTCTGAATAATATTTTGATTGGGTGAATGGTTAGGAAAATGGTGTTTGAACACATCCATACTTTGATTATGGGGTGCATTAGGATTATCCAAGATGAGATCACATCTATCAAGCATGTCTTGATAAATGTTCTTGAGTATCTTATAACTATTAGAATTGTGGCCTTTAAGTCGATGGTAACCACAAAAATCATCTTCCTTATACCAAGTTGGGATAGGATGGGAAGGTTCAAACTATATAGGAGGTCTGATTAGAGGAAGGGTTATGACACCTTATTGCAATATTTTTTCCAAAATGGATGTGTATGACTCCCTAATGGGATTGTATTGTCTTTGTTCATACTGTTGTTGGAATTGCTTGGTTAGAATTTGAGAAGTCAAGGAATTTGATTGGTTTGTGGTTGTGGAAGAGGTTGACTTAATGACCATCATGTTGGTGGGGCCTTAAAATTTTTGGTTCGAAGGAGAATTTTTAGAGGAGGAGGATTCATTTGATTTATAACTGAGATTCTTATTACATAACTTGACTTTGCCTTCATCTATAACATGAATCTCAAGTTTCCAAGCCATTGTAAAGGCCTCATCAAATGTGAAAAAAGTTTGTACCTAGATTTTGGATGAGATGTGCTTAACACATGCCTTTGAGAAGAGCTCAATAAGATTAGATTGGGTTAAAGAGAAGGAGATTTGATTGATCAAGCTTCTCCAATGAGTGGCAAAATCTACAATAGACTCATCATCAAATTATCTGATAGAATAAAGGTCTGTTATAGAAACCTTTTTAGAAATGTTAATAGAGAAATGGTCTAGGAATATTTGTATGAGTTGGGTAAATGAGAAAAGGGAGTGCATATGTATAGATATATACCAATACAAGGTAGCACCTAGAAGAGACATAGGGAAAGTACAAATTAGTAATGCATCATCGTGACCTATTAAATAATAAGCATGTCTAAATACTCACAAGTGCTATTGTGGGTCCTATTTACTCTGAAAATGAGTAAATTTAGGGAGTTCCCATTGGCTTGGATAAGGGAGAATAGGCATAAAGGATTGATGGGTTCATTATATATCTGATCATAAGATACATTCTTTGAACCTGAAATGGATGTCTCTAGATTAGACATCTTTTCCATCAGCATCTTAATGAAGTCTAGAGAGGGATTAGTTTAGGGGATACCTACTAAATTATAGGGAACCTGATAATAAGAAAAGGTAATGTAGGACATCTCTTGTTGAGCTTGTGTTTGGGCCACATAAGCATAATGAGTCATAGGCTAAGGTGTGGAAAGAAAAGGGGCTTGTCCCATTTGGTTAGAGACTATGCTTTGGTTGGTTGTTGTTATTGTAGGTTGGATTACTGGCATGGTTAGATTGGATGAAGGGTGAGTCATAACTCGGGTAATTATAGGTGTGAGGGTAGATGGAATTGATACAAATAAATTTTGAAATGGGGTAAGACTTGAATAAACTGGTTGTGGTTGTGAAAGTAGGGAAGTCACACCAAGGTTTAGGTGGGATTGTGAAGTTGACAATGCTAAACTTTGGACATTGTTTATAGTTGGGTTAATTGTTAAAGTGTTGGTTTGGGTAACCATGAAAAAAATAGTGGAGGAAACTAAAATTGAAGTTATCTCTATTTGAGAGGTTGGCATACCATTGATTGGGTCACCCAAAGAATTATAGGTTTAGTTTATAGCAAGGTAATGCTGAAGAGCTACCATATTGTAATAAAAAAATTTAGAAAAAGATTGATCTCCCTTAGACATAATGGGAATTTGTTTAGGGTTGGGAGTATGTTTTGTGTCTAAAGCATGCTCTATGATAGAATCAGAAGTGAGAGGGGAAGGTGGAAGTAATTTTTGACCTACATAATCAACTAGAATTTTAGCTTGAGCTCACCTCAATACCATGCAAGAGGAAGTATAAATAGTCTTACTACCTTATATTAGTGATATAATAAGGAAAAACTAGGTTTGAGTGTAGGTAAGTGGGTTATTCTAGCTTGTTCATTTGAGTAGATGAAAATTACATAGTTATCGATGTCAATCACTTGACCAATGTCGATAGAATTTTTTTTGACATCAGTGGATTAACCAATGTCAGTCAGTAAAATATACTAACACTAATAGAGTTAACTGATGTTAGTCATTTTGATATCTTGGGAGATGGAAAATCCAATGTTTTTGAAAACCAAAAGTTGAAACTAGGTAAAATAGTGGATGTAAGAGGTCTATGTAAGAAGGAAAAAAACTCAAAAAACTTGAGATAACAGGTTATATAGATTGAGTATTTAGAAATAGTATTGATTTTGTAGATCAATAATAAAATGTCTTTACTAAGTCCAAAATATAGAAGGAAACAAAAAAGCAAAAAAATAACATACAGCTAACAACTATTAAGTCTTAGAGATTAACATCAGTTGTCGGTTGACCGATGTCAATGATCCCATTAACATCAGTTTTGGGTCGACCGATGTTAGTGACCCTAGAATAGGTCTAGGAATATTTGTGTGAGTTGGGTAAATGAGAAAAGGGAGTGCATAGGTATAGATCTATACCAATCCAAGGTAGCACTTGGAAGAGACATAGGGAAAGTGCAAATTAGAAATGCATCATCGTGCCCTATTAAATAATAAGCATGTCTGAATGATCACAAGTGCTATTGTGGGTCCTCTTTACTCTAAAAATGAGTAAATTTAGGGAGTTCCCATTGGCTTGGATAAGGGAGAATAGGCATAAAGGATTGATGGGTTCATTGTATATCTAATCATAAGATAACACATTCTTTGAACCAGAAATGGATGTCTCTAGATTAGACATCTTGTCCATCAGCATATTAATGAGGTCTGGAGAGGGATTAGTTTGGGGGATACCTCCTAAATTATAGGGAACTTGATAAGAAGCAAAAATAATGTATGACATATCTTGTTGAGCTTGTGTTGGGGCCACATAAGGATAATGAGTCATAGGCTAAGGTATGGAAAGAAAAGGGGCTTGTCCCATTTGGTTAGAGACTATGCTTTGGTTGGTTGTTATTATAGGTTGGATTATTGCCATGGTTAGATTGGATGAAGGGTGAGTCATAACTTGGGTAATTATAGGTGTGAGGGTATATGGAATTGATACCACTAAATTTTAAAATTGGGTAAGACTTGAATAAACTAGTTGTGGTTGTGAATGTAGGGAAGTCACACCAAGGTTTAGGTCGGATTGTGAAGTTGATGATGCTAAACTTTGGACATTGTTTATAGTTGGGTTACTTGTCAAAGTGTTGGTTTGGGTAACCATCAAAAAAATAGTGGAGGCAACTAAAATTGAAGTTATCTCTATTTGAGAGGTTGGCATACCATGGATTGGGTCACCCAAAGAATTATAGGTTTAGTTCATAGCAAGGTAATGCTGAAAAGCTACCATATTGAAATAAAAAAATTTAGAAAAATCTTGATCTCCCTCAGACATAATGGGAATTTGGTTAGGGCTAGGAGTATGTTTTGTGTCTAAAGTATGCTCTATGATAGAATCAAAAGTGAGAGGGGAAGGTGGAAGTAGTTTTTGACTTACGCAATCAACAATAATTTTAGCTTAAGATCACCTCAATACCATGCAAGAGGAAGTATAAATAGTCTTACTACCTTATATTAGTTATAAAATAAGGAAAAGCTAGGTTTTAGTGTAGGTAAGTGGGTTATTTCAGCTTGTTATTTTGAGTAGATGAAAATTACATAGTTATCAATGTCAATCACTTGACCAATGTCGATAGAAAAAGTTTTTGACATTAGTGGATTAACCGATGTTAGTTGGTAAAATCTACTGACACTGATAGAGTTAACTGATGTTAGTCATTGTGATATCTTGGGAGATGGAAAACCTAATGCTTTTGTAAACCAAAAGTTGAAACTAGGTAAAATAGTGGATGTAAGAGGTCTATGTAAGAAGGAAAAACACTCAGAAAACTTGAGATAACAAGTTATACAAATTGAGTATTTAGAAATAGTATTGATTTTGTAAATCAATAATAAAATGTCTTTACTAAGTCCAAAATATAAAAGGAAACAAAAAAGCAAAAAAATAACATATAGCCAGTAACTATTAAGTCTTAGAGATTAATTTTTAGTCTCATGTTAGCTTATGCCTTAATCAAATAGTGAAAAGAGAAGTTGATGATCAAAGGTACTAGAAATTTATCTAGGGCTAGTTTTAGGTTAGTTTTAGTGATAAAGAATCAATCTATGTTAGACCAGGTATGTGTCTTGTTATAGGAGCTTGCTCTCTACACTTCATGAACTTGGATCCAAGCCAGGATGCTTAGCCAAAATATAAATTCTATCTAGATTTTATATTTTGCCAGAGAATGGAGTGGGCTCTCCCCTTGGTGGTGAAATCTAAGTAAGATAGCTGGGTAGGGTAAGGTGATCCACTAGGTGATCAAATCCTAATGGGCATTTTCTCAGGCAAGTTTAGATGTTTATTTTTGTGAATATTATTTGGTTGTGTAACATAGGTGCACTACAATTTATTCAAAATTCTTGTAATTAACTAGGTGAGTTGATTTGTAGTAAGCAAAAAATGAAATGTAGTAAGTTTTAAACCAAAATATGACATGTTTAGATTCAACTAAAAATAAAGATGAAAATAGGAGTAGATAATGAAATTCACTATCCTAATATATATGCAATAAGAAATAAAGAAGATATTATTTTTAACTTGTGAAAAAAAGATGATAAATTGATTTTAGAGGCAAAGAGAAAAGAAAGAAAATTTTTGTTTAATGATTTTAAATAGAAAATAAAATGTTGAATTTTTCATTTTAAGAGAGAAGAGAAGAGGAAAGTGCAAGAAATGAAAATTTCACTATAATTCACTTATATGAATGATTAAAACAAGAAATGAACCCAAGGAAAACTCCAAGGTCCCACCGAGTGTGCCAAAAATGTTTCACTAAATTTTTTCTATTTCAAGTCTAAAGGAAAACATATAAGAATGATAAGGATAAGTGATTAAAATCAACTTGAATTCATTTGCATGTTATATCCAAACATTTATATCACTCCTCTTTGGCTAGGGAGGACTACCTAAAAGTAAGAACTCACTACCACAAGATGTTTGTTAGTAGATAAATGAGTGGGCTACCAAGCTACGTGCTTGTTCTAGGAAGTGTGAAACTTCTTTAGAGATGATAGTCTAATTTTTAGAGATAAAAGAGTAATAAATAACTAAAAGAGAGGTAAAGTAGAGAGAGAGAGAGAGAGAGAGAGAGAGAGAGAGAGAGAGAGAGAGAGAGAGAGAGAGAGAGAGAGAGAGAGAGAGAGAGAGAGAATAATATTACCATTATTCACAGCTTGAGTGTATCAAAAAGTGACAGGGTGCAAGTGATGTATTTTGTTTGTATTTTAGAAGTGGTTTGTGTAGGTTTTAGAAAGGTTAGGAAATCTACAGTCATTAACATCGATAGGGGAGTGACTGATATCAGTTATAATATTGAGGTCAGTGGTAAAGGTGACTAATGTTAGCTAGGTTGTTGAGATTGGTAAGGGTAATAATTGCCTAAGAGCTTGCAAAAGGCTTTTTTGGGTTTGGGAAATGGTTTTGATTAGGTCTAGGAGATTAGGGAGAGTTATGAGAGAGAGAGAGAGAGTATGGTTTGGGTAGATCTGATCAAAAGTTTGGTGTGTCAAGTTAATGGGAAACAAGCAAGGAAACTTTGTAACTCCCTCATGGGGGTTCGGTCAGGAGTGTGTAAAGTAATGAATAGTAGATATGAAGTGATAGCAAAGTAAATACTTAAAAGACCTATAAAATAAGTGATGTACTTAGTTATAGTGGTTATTAAATGATAAGTGCCAAATTAATGGTACATATCAGGTAGTCCAAATTGATGGCCTAAATAGAGAGGAAAAATAAGTGTTGTTGGTCCTTAAGATCTTAGTTCTTAATCATGATTGACTTATGAAAGATGATAGTAAGTAAAGATGTCAAAAATTGAATGTTAAGAGATTGAATGCAAGTAAAAATGAATTTTATTGATTTATACTAACTTGAACTTTAGGTTGGAGTTTGGCTTATATCACTGATGTCAATGATCCCATCAACAATGGCTATGGGTTGACCAATGTTAGTGGCCCTAGAATAGGTAAAGCTTACTATTTTTGGCCTATTTTCTATTTCTCTTCATGCCAAGTATGGTACCCATTATAAAATGGTAAAAATAAGAGGTTAATAAGGATTTAGTTGATTAGGAATTTAGTTTTGAAGTGATAATAAGTCTTGGGTGGTTAAGATGAGGGGACTAGGTCTTGTGGTGACTCATCAGGTGAGAATTAGTCTTAGAGTGAGGTGGTCAGGTAAGGTGGCAAAAGGGGTTTTTAATTAACTTAATTGATTATTTTAAATTAAATAAATGTGTGAGGGGTAAAAGAATGGGTTAGGGAGGCTAATTATTATTATTTAAAAATGGGATAAAAGGGGGTTTGACATAGGGAGTTACATATGTGTTTGTGATGTAAGTTTGGTGTCTATAGTAGGGGCCAAGTTTTTGGCAAAATTCCCCATGAAAATTTACCAAGTCTAGTAAAAGTGCCCCAAAAATATCATTTATGATCAATAGGCTTCTTCTATAAATCCTATAGCTCTAGTCCAAACAACATGTCAAGACCTTAATATATCCAATTAAGGCAAAAACATCATGGAAGACCACTTTAACCAAATGAAAATAGCATGTCAAACCTACCTAAATTTAGCACATGATTTTAATTAGATGAACATGGTGATTAAGCCTCTTATTGACATAGTACCTTTGACATGAGTGTTTATAGAGTTAATTTGATGAGATAATCCATGTTATGACCCATTCCTAAAAACTACTTCAATAGATAACTTGATGCATATGTCTATTATTAAAGAAGTGTCTTTAGCCTCTACACTAAATAATGAGCCAAATGTAGTAGACAATGTGCAAATAACATCCAATCTTGATCAAAGTGGTACTAACACATAAAAAACTAGTCAACAACATGTGCATGTAGTTAATATTATGAATAGATCATCATATCAATGAATAGGGGTTTCTACACCCCAAACTCAACCAGTTGCTTCCTCAAGTGTATAACCTATGAGATTAGGTAATGAAACAATGGCTAATGTCATGTCTCAATGATAGAATGTGATGAAACCTACTCCCCCTCAATAGATAGTTAGTAGTATTCCATAATAGCAGACACAACCTAGTGTATCAATGCAACAAAGGAAAAATACACTACCACCTCAATCAGGGCCAACTAATATTCCACCTCACTAGGTAATGATGAACATACCTTTTCAGTCATAGACTAATATGTTGATTCAAAATAAGGCAATGACTAGTCAACAACATACAAATATTGGTCAATGATAGATGTTAAATCTACAACTTGATTTCACTTCCTCATAGGGATTAATGCAATAAGGAGGTCTCCATGTTTATCAAGTAACTACTAGACAACCATTGGTTCAAAATGTGCCACAAATTTAGAGATAGGGTCTTGGTCCACAAGTCTCCACTCAAATGTAAGATTCAATTAGTCAAAATCATGTTCCTTTTTAACCATAGTAGGCATAGTATAGTTATATCCCTCCATCCTAACCAAAAAATCCTCCAATTCAAACCTTTATCACCAACCCAAACTAGAATATCATGAAACTAAATGTGCAATTTCAAGTACATTCTAATCTATGTATGCATATTATTGGTCCATTCCCCAACCAAACCAATATACCATAATAGGTATCTCCATCATACCCTAGTCAAAGTGTCCCACTTGTGACCTCCAAACCACCTACCCAAACCAACATTCTCCCTCAAACCAATGTCCCTTCTAGTTTCCTATCTCAAAAATTACAATAGATGAAGGATATAATTACTACCATTCAAGCTAAAAAGTAGACCAAAAATTTGAAATTGGATGACATGTATTCCTATCCATTCAACATGGAGTATTTATAGATACCATTTCCTCTAGGATACGAACCACACAAATTTGACAAATAAAAAGGGAAATATGATCCTAAAGCTCATTTGACTAAATTTGTTGTCGCATGTCAACTAGTGGCATATAGAAACATATACCTTTTTCTATTGTTTCCAAGGAACTTGGTTGGATAAGCCTTTGAGTGGTTTTTGATGTTTCTCAAGAATTAAATAATGGACTTTGATGATATTTTTGATAAATTTGTGCAACTCTTTTCCTATAATCTCAAGCATGAGATTTCATTAGTGGACCTGACATGAGCAAAGCAAAAATCTAGTGAGAGTTTTTCAAGTTATTTATAGTGATGAAGAGCCCTTATAAGCCATTTCACCCACATTTTACCAAATAAATAATTAGCCACTATGTTTACTAAAAATTTTCATAGTGAGATAGCTTATCATCTAGAATTACAATGTGCACATACATTGAAAGAGATAATTGATAAAGGTTTGTTGATCAAGTAGGTGCTCATAAATAAAAGATTCATCAAAATTAATTATACCAATTAGGAAAATGATCAACAACAACATCTTATTTAAGTGTAAGCATTGTAACTAGCACAGATCAATTACCAAGAAAGACAAAAGCAATTCAATCACAATAAGAATGTTGTGGGAAATGGAGTAACCAAATCTTGTCATGTTTAAACTATGCAAACATCATCTGAACCACCTTTTTAGCTTAATCCTACATAGAAACCTCTCCAACTAATCCCACAAGCACAACAACCAAAAAAACAAAGACGTCAATGTTTACCATTGCAAACCCCTCCTCCTAATAAAATCATGCCTACACATCATGTCTTTAGTGACTTAGGAGAACCTATTAAATATGTATTTTGTAATCTTTATAGCATTGATATGATTAGTTGGCCTATACCAAATCATTATTTGTAAGGCATTTCTTATCTTGATTGGTACCATGAAAATGAATTTTATGACTATCATCGGGTCAATGGGTATAATCTATGAATATTTTTCCAAATCAAGCATTTAATTGAGAATATGTTGGAGAATGGGGAAATAAAATTGGATAATAGTATTTCTACTTCCAATCAAACTCTTAGGATTTATCAAAACCCATTTCCCCAACATAACAATCAACAACATCAAAATAATCAACAACAACAACAATGGCTAGTATAACAACAAAGTCAATAGTATCAAAATTAAAGGCTGAACAAATAGAATCAACAAAATCAGTAGTCAAACCCATAATGATAGAATAATGGAAAAAATTAATGTCAAAAAGGTAACAACAAAAAATCCTACCATACAGTTTCACATGATTGCAATAGGGTTGTAGGTCATATTGTACGGGTTAGCATTAATACCATCTCCATTAATCCTAGACCAAGCACTAGTTAGCTTAGACCATTGTTAAACAACAATATTAAGCCAAATCACATGGATAATCCTTATTTGACCTAAGAGTGCATACAAGCAAACCAAAAAACTAGGACTTCCCCTTTTGGATCTTATAGTGATAACTCATTCTTGCCATGTGACCACATGCAAATGTAGTAGCAACCAAGACTTGTCATGTCTAGTCCCACACCATTTCCAACATTGGTTAGCAATAATGGTCTAGTATTTAATCCTACTTGTGCAATCAAAACTTAGAGGTCAAAGATTACTATCCCAAGCCCACAACCATTTGCCACTTTCTTTGTCATCTAACCAACCATTTAGCCTTGGAATAAACCATTCACTATTTACCAAGACAATAATTTTGATATTATGAAACAATTATAGAAGACACCAGCATAAATTTATATTTTAGATTTTATATGAACATAAATAATCCATAAGAACATCTTGAATGAGTTTTTAACCCAATCCACTATTTCTAGTGACATATCCCTTGATAAATTTCAAGTTTTAGTTGGACACCTAGCTCCAACCCAACAAGTCACATTCAACTAAAGTGATATGTCTTCCCTTGACCTGCTCCATAATAATCCATTATACATAGAAGTTTATATAATATGGTATAAAGTGAAATGTGTGCTTATAGACAATGGATCTAACCTCAATATAGTGTCTCTAAAGCTCATCAATATTCTTGGGTACACAATGATAGATCTCTAGCCATAAGCAATAACTATCCAAGCCTATGATAACTAGGTAAGGGAATCATAAGGCACCATTAGTTTGATAGTTATCATTGGGCCTTTGACCCATGATACACTATGACACATGTTTGATCTTGAGTTATCATACAATATGATTTTAGGTAGGCCTTAGTTACATGAGATTCATGTAGTTCCATCAATGCTGTACCAATGTATCAAGTTTTCCCACTTAGAGATGGAAGTGAATATTCCATGAGATTTACACCCATATTAACACTGAAAACATCTTGAGGCCAAATTTCAAAGCTATAATTATCAGTATGACATGAATTAAAGTTCCAAGTAGATAAAATAAAGGCTATACTTATTGATCCTTCACTAGATAATTACATATATCATAATACCTTGGATTCCCTTTCCTACATGCCACTTTCTAAAGCTTCTAATCATTTCACCATTTTAGATAATGGACTAGGAGAGTATGTGAACCATGATACATTTCATATTGCCAGTCTTCCTTAGAATTCAAAAACCTTTGGGCGACCTAAAGTTACCTCACATATGTATTAGCAACAAAAGAACAAAGATAAAGGACCTATCAAATTTGTACCAGTATCTAGCCTAAAAATTGACCCTCTTGAAGGGGATGAATCATGGTTATATAATGACAACCAGGCTTTTTGTTATAAAAGTGCAAAGTATCCTATTCCCAATAGGATCAAGGAGCATCATAAATATGAAGGAAGAGGCCTTAGACCAAATAAATAAGGAACCATCGAGCCAGTTTCCATGACTAAGTATGAAAAACCTTATGGACTTAGATTTAAAGTACCTGGGGTGACCCCACATCTTATTCAAACTCCATCACCAATGACTAGTGATGATGATTATGATAGAAAAGTAAAGTCCAATCATAGCCTCACTTTTGATAACCTAGCTAAAACCAACATGTTTGATAAAAATATCATTTGTACCCTTACCCTAGTCATTCATCATAACCCTTTGCCATTATATTATCACTCACTGATAGATTGGGACCAATAAGAATCTAGTCTATCGATTTATGAGTTCTAGAATGACGAGGCATTCTATGATTTCTTAGGCCGTAGAGACAATGTTCTGTTGGGAGATCACAAATCAAGACTCTCAATCACATTAGATCCTATATCCTATTTTGGAGAGTGAGTGAACACACTTACCCAAAAATAAATAAGTAAAAACATTGAGGTCCTAAAGTGAAAACCTCTTTGAGGCACTTTTTGACTAGGAAAAGTAAAGATAAAGGTAGTCTAGTGGTGAAAACCTATTTTAGGTGCTATTAGATGGGGGTGTTCATTTTTATTCAAATTTAGACCAAGATACCACCAATGATGAATTTTCCTATGGATCTAAGTTCAACTTTGAGTAACAAAAAGTATTTGATCAAATTCTTCAAGAATTTATGACTATTTTTATCACATGGCTAGATATTCCATTTAGGGGATTGATATTCATCATACCTAGGAGAAGTTATAGAGCAAGTCCTAATGGAAGACCCTAACATAATATAATAGTTCAAGCCATTACATACTATCCCAAAAGATGGTTCAACCATTCTATTCAAAGATACAATAGAGGTAAACATCAGTAATCCATTAGACCTAGAAAGGATAAAATTAGGCACATCTCTCACTAAGGAAGAACATGACATATTTATAGCTTTGTTGAGAGAATTTGTAGATATCTTTGCATGGGCTTATTATGACATGATAGGTTTAGACCCCACCTTAGTTCTACATCACTTGTGGTTAATCTTGATGGCAAACTAATAAAACAAAATTTACGTAAGATGCATCCTTGCATTACTATATTAGTAAAGAAAGAGTTGGAAAAACTCTTAGAAGTAGGATGTATTTGATCCATTGACTACTTAGAATGGATCTCTAATGTGGTACCTATTAGTAAAAATCCTAAATGGATGAAAATTTGTACTAATTTTCAATAAATCAACAAAGCTTATCCTAAATATGATTTTCCCTTGCCTAATATCAACATGATCATCAACTCCATGACAGGTTATGAAATGATTTCACTCATGTATGGCTTTTTGAGATATAACCAGATCAGAATCACACTAGAAGACCAACATAAAACATTGTTCACCACTCCATGGGGAATATTTTGTTATTAGGGGATGCCATTTAACCTTAATAATTCTAGATCTACATATCAAAGGGCCATGACTATCATATTCCATGATATGATGTATGATATTTTTGAAGACTATGTCAATGACATATTGGGAAAATCGAAAACTAGGCCTTAGCATCTAGCAATACTACGTAAGATATTTGAAAAATTATAGGAGTATAAAGTTAGACTCAATCCAAATAAATGTGTTTTTAGTGTAACTTCAGGAAAATTACTTAGCTTTATCATGTTTTATAGAGGTATTGAAGTCAATCCAACTAAAGTCCATGATATAACTGAGATGTCACCACCAACCAATTTAAATAAACTCTGTAGTTTTTAGGGTAAGAGCCAGTTAATCCAATGCTTCATCTCTTAGTTAGTAGACAAGTTCCATCCATTTACACACCTTTTGAATAAAGGAGTTATGCTTTATTGGGATGATCATTACCAAATAACTTTTCATTAACTCAAAGACTATATTGTTAATCTACCTATTTTATTACCTCCTATGCCAGGAAATCCATTCTTGTTATACCTATCAGCTACCAATCATGCCTTGGGGGCACTCTTGGCTCAACATGATGACAATGAAAAGTAGCATGCTATATACTACCTAAGCCATACCTTGGTTATATATGAGCATAACTATGAACCTATTGAAAAATCTTGTCTAGCCATAGTTTTTGTAGCTCAAAAATTATATCATTACATGTTGAATAATAAAACCATGGTCATTTCAATATTAGATTTGCTCAAGTATCTACTATCTAAAATAGTTTTTCAAGGTAGAATGGTTAAATGGATCATGCTTCTTAGTGATTTTGACATAGATTATGTCAATCAAAAGGCAATCAAAGGATAAGTTCTTGTAAATCAACTTGTTGAAGCACCTCTCATAGACACACAACCACTCACATTTCAATTTCTTGATGAATCTATAATGACCATCATTCACACACTCCTTGAGGAGAATCCCTATAAATTATATTTTGGTGGTTCATTTATTACACATAAATCGAGAGTAGGGCTATTGTTTATTACACCATAGGGGGGTCTAATCCCTAAATCATTCGAAATCACCTTTCCTTGTATAAAAAACATGGTTGAGTATAAAGCACTTATTGTAGGACTTTGATAAGTAGTGAATTGGAATATATCTCATCTCCAAGTTTACAATGATTCTTAGTTAATCATCAATTAGGTTATAAATCATTTCTAGACCAAAGATGACAAGCTAGTTCCATATAAAGCCATGGTCAACACTCTTAAACAAAAAATTACAAAAATTTAGTTTGAGCACATACCAAGTGCTAGTAACATAACTATAGATGCCATGGATACTATTATTTATTTGATTGATAAACAGATAAAGCTAGAGAGTATCAATTCTTCATCGAGATTTTGTTAGCACTAGCTCATGAACCTTTAACCATTGTAATGATTTTTGATATTGTTGGTAATAATTCTATTTGGTACTCAAACCTTAAAAACTACCTTCATGACCAAGTTCTACCATCTAAACTCTATCAAAAACAAACCAAAGACTTCATTCATCATTTTGCTTGTTATAATCTACTTGGATCTACCCTTTACCATCATAGTTTTGATGGAATTCTACTTTGTTGTTTAAATTTGAAAAAGTCTATGCTAGTGCTAAGAGAAGTTTACAAAGGAGTATGTGGATCCCATTATAGTGGGATAGTCCTATCTAGAAATCTCTTGTGTAATGGTTACTATTGGCCCACAATAGATGTAGATGCCACTGCATATGTAAAAAAGTGTGACAAATGTCAATGACATGCTAATTTGATGCATGCCCCAACAAAAACCCTAAAATTGATGCTAATACCATGGATATTTTCTACATGGGGACTTGACCTCATTAGAAAGATTAAACCCACTTCATCTAATGGCCATAAACATACCCTTATCACCACCAAATATTTCACTAAGTGGGTTAAAGCTATACGCTTCACTTACATGACTAGAAAGCAAATTTCCAAATTCATCTTCAACCATCTCATCTGCTACTATGGTATCCCTTCTGACATTATATTTGATAATTGAATATCATTCAATAAAAAATATGTAGACCATCTATGTACTAAATATAGCATCACACAATATTTTTATATAAGATATTACCCTCAATGTAATGGCCAGGCTAAGGCATCCAACAAAACCATTATCAATATTCTCAAAAAGATTGTCAATGATGATGATCATGATTTGCACCTCTATATATTCCCTACCCTTTAGGCATACTTTACCAATCACATATAACTACAAGATCCACTCCATACTCACTTGTTTATGGTACTGAAGCCATCCTTCCCATTGAGGTCAAATTACCTTCACTATGCATCTCTTTGAAGCATATCCTAGATAATCATGACTATCGAGTAGCTTTCCTGCAAGAGCTATACCTACTTGATGAGAAATGCATAGCCATGCTCAACAATATTCAATCATATTAGAACCAACTCAAAGGCCACTATAATTGGTATGTTAAGTATAGAATATTTAAACTTGGTGATCCTGTTCTTAAATAAAATGAAAATAATACCATGGCTAAGAAGAAGTAGAAAGGAAAATTCAAACCAAACTAGATAGGGCCTTTCATCATTATTATAGATTATGGATTAAAAGCATAAAATCATGACACACCAGACATAGATGAACTCCTTGAGTAGATGAATATTATTTATCTAAATTGGTACTATGACTTAGCATTAAGGTGTATTTTTTATATAGACCATTTCAGTTATGCCATTTTATCACTATTCTTCTTTGTACATAATACCATCCTTATCCATCCTCTTCACCATATTCACTTTCTACTTTTGACCTATCAACCTAGTGTGTTCTAAAGCTTAGCCTATTTGACTTTGGTTTTTACCATTTGTTATGAAACATCAAGGTATCTAATTAGTTTCATCATTTGGTTCAATAACTTTAGATAGAGATCATATTTGGTAATAGGATGATAGAAGTTTTGGCAATTTCATCCTTCATTTGTTATTCCTTTCTTACTATCAGTCTTTTTACTAATTATAACCACCTTTGGGAAAATTAGTTCCTTTGATCTATGCCATTGTATCTTTGTTATAACCACCTTTGGGTAAAATAGGAGCAACATTAATCCTTGACATAACAACTTGCCACTTCCTATGTCAAATTATACCTTTTTACCAAATATGCCTATTTTGTTTCATTTGACTGATACGCTAGTCGAATTCCTCCACTATAAGGGTAGAACTATAGTGACTTGAGGTCTTACTCTAAAAATATGTAGGCATTATTCAATACTTGTTGAGGTTAGATTTGTCACCATTTTCCCCATACTCTCACCATTTTGTGAGCACTCTAAGCCACACTCTCACCATTTTGTGAACATCCTAAGCCACACTCTCACCATTTTACAAGGAACTTTAGCCATGCTCTCACCATTTTAATAGAAACCTTAGTTTAAATACTCTCACAATTATGTTAGATTGAACCATTTAGTGTCTCATCATTCTTGATTAAGTTGAGACACTCAAATAATTTCAAAAATATTTGAAAAATTGTTATAAAAGAACAAAAAATATTGACCACTTCTTTGCCTTAAAGATTATAGGAACCCTTAATAAATTACAATCAAATCACTTATCATTCAGTTTCTCCATCTTTTTTGGCCTTTTTCTCTCATGTGCTTGCTATTTTTTAAGACCTTCTTCTATCACATCCATTCTATTTGTTTTCACTAGTTATCATTTTTCTTTCCATTCCTTGGGAGAACTACATTTGACCTAAAGTTATTTTATTCGATATTACATCCATGAAACTATGTAGGAAATATCCACTTGAATATTGCACATGGAGATAGCTTGGATACCCCCTTCCTTTTTTTATATTCTCCCATTTTATTCATTTGTTAAGTTGTTTCCTATTTTATAGGGGCAATGTTCATGTGGTTTCTATTACATTGTTTGTTTGTTTATTTCTACTTATTTTATTTTGTCTATTTATTTGTTTTCTTTTAATACTATCACCTTGATTTATTTTATGTGTGTTCATTGGGTGATTCCTTTCCCACACTTATACTCTAATCCATCCATATTCATATATTTATATTGTCATCATGGTTTCTATCATTGGTGCATTATTTTCTATTGAGTATTGGATTATGGGAGTCAATACTTATGCTTATTTTGGCCAAGCCCTCATGATGTAATAACATGATTCCTACCAACACATGCTATAAAAAACCTCAGGTTTAAGAAGTCTATTCAACAATGGTGATATCTCTTCGGAACCAACATCTCGATTCCATCCTAATCATAACCCAAATAAAGTAATTAAACATGAAAGAATTTCAACCTTTATTAGTTTAGATAAGCATCTCCCTACTAGTCAGTTATTCCAATTCATTAGTACCCTTTGTGTTAAGTCATCATCATCCTTAGTCAAGTTTATTATGTTTTCCATAATCAATGTCAAATAATTATAACTACCTATGGGCAAATCATTGTACACCATTCCACCTAAATTTCTCAATGATTATAACCACCTTTGGGAAAATCAATATGTTATCACCACTTTAATTTTTTTGTCCATACAGGGGTATGTTATTATATTTTTTGTCTATCCTAACTGGGGCAACTTCATCTTCTCAATGATTATAGCCGTCTTTCGAAAAATCATTGTGTTATCATACCGCATTTCCACTATTAAGGTACAATGTTTATAACCACCTTTGAGAAAACTATTATGCATCATCCCAATTTCATTCTAAATGATTTTGAGTAATTTTTTTATTATAATTGTGTTTTCAATCCATCATCTTTCCTTTCTTTAGTCCCCTCATTTCACTTCTTTCTTTTTAAGGGACCATTTGTTGACCTACTTGTGCCAACTGTTCCCTCGAGGGGGCATCATACAATAAGTTTATCATTATTGCAGTTGTAGGTATACAATAATTTTTCATTCTTTAAGAAGATATTATTGTACTTATAGCTTGTAATACCTTCCCAAATAGGGGCAAATTGTAGACATATAAATCTAGTCATCGATAACCTCCAACTAGGCTTTTGGCTAATTTCTACCCAAAATGCGCAATTTGGCCTAAAAACATAAAAACATGCTAAATAATGTGAAACTAACATATTAAAGTTCTAATTTTGGCTAGAGTGTCACTAAATGGGGTAATGAAATTTATGGGCTAGCTAACTTTGATCAGTTTATTTTGAGTTAAAATGCCAAATTTACACCTGGGAGCTCTAGATTGATCTTTCCTATAAAATCTCTTGCATGAGACATGTGCCTTTGTTATTTTTTGTAGGTAATATCATAAATGGGAGTATGGTTCCAATGCAACTAACATTGCCTTCCAATTCTAATCTAGTCAAATTTTGGACTAATAACAAGACATTTTGATAAATATGAGTAATTTGTGCACAAAGTGCTTAATCATGCTTAGGAGATAATTAACCCAAATCAAGGCCTAATTAATAATTCCATGGAAACTTGTTGAGTACTTATTTTTGGAAATGAATATTGAATATTTACATCATCAGGTGACCTTATTTTTTGGGAAGACATCCCTAGGCCATAAATGCCACATATATCAGGATTCATGCCTCCCTTACCTCATCAATGCCTTCCATGATGCCCTCCATTCCTCTTAATTTACCCTTATTCCAATATATTTATGAGGATAATTAAAAACTTAATTTAAAAATTTGAATTAATCCTCAACCACACATCTCAATCTTGAGATTGATGATTCAGGTTGATTCTAGACATTTACAAAAATCTATAAATAAGAGGCCTCACCACATGAATTTTAAGTCTTTATAGTACAAAGTTATAATGTAGGATTAGTTCCAAAAGATTCATAAAACTAGTGTTACCATTCCAAATTGATTCGAATCCAAGCCAAGCCACAAGCCAAAGGTTCCAAGGAGAGATGGAGGTAGTCAAGCTTCCATTGCCAAGGACTTCATGAGCACAAGCTGAGCAAGCCACCACTACAAAGGAATTTGGAGCATCCAAGGAAGGTGAAGGAATTTTTTGTGTTTTCATTCCTTACTTTTTAGTTGTGTTTGTCATTTTATTTTGTTTAATAAGCTCTCCCTAGTGTCTAGGCCTAGAGATGCTATGCTATTAGTGTGTTTATTTCATTTTGTTTGTCATTTTGGAACTAACACCATACTAACCATCCTATCTTGAGTCAAATTCCTATATCACACATTACACTCCCACATGAGGAAGAGCCTCATTTACCTCTCCTTTTACCATAACAGGAGCCTGTATTACCAATTCCTTTTACACCCATTTTACCTATCCTCTTACCATTTGAGGACCACACCTTACCCATTCCTGAACTACATGTTGAAGGGAATATCATTCCTATGCTACACCTTCTTGAGGAACCTTATTCACATACCTCTCCTACATCAATGGAAGGTAGTACCTCATCCACTCCTTCACCCCTAGAGGAGCTAATGTTATCCACACCTACATTAGATGAGAGACTTATTATGCCTACTCCAATTCAGCCAATTTTACCACTTCTTTTACCTATGGAAGATCATACTTTAACTATTCCTCACCCACATGTTTAGGGAGAAATTATACATATGATCTACCCCCTTAAAGATCCTTATTTTCCTACCTCTCCCCCACCTATGGAAGACCATGCCTATTCTCCCATCTTTGTGAAAGAAAACCTTGTTGTGGCTCTTTCTCATCTTTGGCTTGAGGTAGTAGAGGCCAATAATTTCCCTCTTTCTTAATCACCTAATCCTCATAAAGAAGCAACCATAATGCCTATGTCAACTCTATCTAAACCCTTCTCATGGTTAGTGGAAATCCTTAAATTTATTAACTCCATGAAGCTAGATCATGTAGCATTCTAGGATTGACTTAAAACTCTTTATCCTACACAACAAGTATCATCCTCTATCACCAATCCTCTCACTACCCTTTACCCCAAGGTCTTTGAAAAAGTTATAGATTCTTCAAAAAAATCACTAAAAGCTCATCCTTCTACATTAGATCCCTTACCCTCATAGGTGTCTACCACATTAAAGCAGATCAGGTCTTTAGGCATTCACCTGATCTCTAATCTAATTCATCCATAGGTGAAATTAGATTTGACTCTCTAACCAAAAGTTGGAGTTTCATGGCCTAAACTAAGGAAGAGTGTTAAGATTCTTAGATTTTATTGATACTTTCCTCTTTGACCTTTAAATTTTCCTTTGATTTTGGGACCACATCCCTCTACTTTAGTTTGGGTATCACCGATCCAAATAAAACAAAAGGCTAAGTTAGCTCCACTACTACTTATACCACCTAATAAGATATTCAAATTTGACACCATGACACTTACAACCAAGAAAGTGTCATAAAAAAATGTGGCTCCACTACCACCTCAAAAGGTGCCACATAAAATCACCCCCATGACTCCTAAACCAAAGAAGATGTCTACTCCTATTACAACAACAAGTACTAACCCACTTGTAGGCTCTTAGATATTTTTCCTATGTTAGTTATTGTAATCCTCCATAATAATCCTTCCTCCAATTAAACCTTATAACCCTCTTAGACTAAAGCCATCATGGTTTGATGATACACAAGTGTGTCTATATCATCATTCACCTAGACACAATACTGAGATTTGTAAACCTCTCATACTAGTCATTTGGTAACACTTTGATATCAACACTCTCTTTATTGATACTCCCATTAACCTTATTGATTTTCCACCTATGGAATTCACAATTTCTCATAACATTTCACCTGAATTCAAACCCAAATATGTTGTTATACCCCATTTGCCACCTCCTTCACCTATGTTTTAGATCAACATAGTTAATGTGGCCATGCAGTCATAAAATAAAAAGGATAAAGATAAGGAAAAGGTCACTTCCCCTTGGTCTCATCCCTTATAAAAATACACTTCTCCTTCAAATCCCAAGATTTATATCTTAGGAGTCCCAAAACCAACACCTTTATAAGTTATTCAAAACTTGATGGTGAAATAACTTCACCAAACCACTATGAAAATGTCCTTATATGATTTAATCTAAAACTCACCCAAACACTATCAAGATTTGATTAGTGCCTTGCAAGCATTTTAGGTATAACCTGATGATCCCTAGCCTCTTGTAGCTTTGGTCAACTCTCTTAACACCATCTCCTTGATTTCCTTTAGTGATTCATAAATTCCATTTCAAAACCGTAAAGATCAAGATTCTACCCTTTTTATCATCACATATATCAATCAAAATCATGTCAAAAGAGTCATGATCAATGGAGGATCTAGTATTAATATTATCTACACCCATGCATACAAATAACTATCCCTTCTTAATAATTTCATGTCTCAAACTGATGTGGTACTATGCTCCTTTAACAATACCATAGCTACTACAGTGGGGACTATTGTCTTACATATCCATGTGGGCCCTCACATAATTTTTGAGATCTTATATGTTGTATAAGGAGAGCTCCAATACAACATACTACTTAATAGACCCTGGATACATGTTATGGCATGTGTACCCTTGACTTTGCACCATTACATCAAGTTTGGGAATAATGAGATGGTGCATGTTATTCCTTCTGACCCACAATCAACACTATCTAATGTCAATATGATGATTTTATTCTCACATACATGGGCACATATTATTCCTATCTCCAATGATGTCTCCCATTTGAAACATAAGCTATGTTAAATGAATCAACCATTGACATCAATTTTCCCTCTCATAATAACCCCCATGTCCTTAAGATTAGCCAATCTTTGGACTCCTCTAAGCAAGATAATTATGCCATATTTCTTAATGACCATACAAAAACCTTCACTTGGTCTTATAATGACATGCCTAATATCAAACCCTCTATCATTACCCATAACATTTTCTCTAGTCGAGATGTTAAACCTATTAAGTAGAAGCTTCATAAATGCATTCTTGTATTTCTTTCCTTGTCAATGAAGAGCTCCAATGACTCCTTTATGTTAACTTTATTCAACCTATCGACTACCCTCAATGGGTTTCTAATATTGGTCCTATCATAAAAGTGATAGGGGGAATATGAATTTGCATCAAATACCATGACCTAAACCTTACTTGTCCAAAGGATGACTTCCCTTTGCCAAGTATTGACCAACTTGTTGATCTAAAGCTGGCCATGAGATGTTATCAATTATGGATGGGTTCTTAGGTTACAATCAAATCTTAGTTGTTCTTGAGGATCAACACAAGATAAATTTCATTACCCCATGGGGTACTTTCTGTTATTAGGTCATGCCCTTTGGTATGAAGAATTCTAGTGCCACCTACCAATGTGTCATGACTTACATCTTTTATGATCTTCTACAAAAAATTATGGAAGACTACGTGGATGACTTACTTGAAAATTCTAAACTTCACAAACATCACTTAATAATTATCCAAATCATATTCACTCATCTCATCCAATATAACATTCGACTAAACTCAAGGAAATGTGTCTTTGGTGTCCTTTTCAACAATCTCTTAGGATTTATCATTTCTCTACATGGTATTGAAGTTGACCCTATTAAAGTTTGATCAATACTAAACATGCCTCCACATACTAATAGCAAACAACTCCATAGCCTACAAGGTAAGCTTTAGTCAATCTACCACTTCATCTCCTCATTGTCAAATTGCTACTAACCCTTTCACCATCTCCTACAAAAAAGTATCCTTCCATTGGAATACATATTTCCAAGAAGCCTTTGATGCACTCAAATGGTATCTCCTTTCCCCACTAGTTCTTATTCCACCTAAGGAAAACTAGCCTTTCTACCTTTACATCTCTGCAACAGACCATTCTCTGGGTGCTATGATTACACATCAGGATGATCAACATCAAGAACAAGTGGTTTAATACATAAGCTCCACACTTATTTATTATGAAACTTGATATACACATACCAAAAATATTTATCTTACACTGGTCTTTATAGCTTCTAAGCTCTGTCATTACCTCTTAAATCATAAAACCTACATTATCACCCATACTGATCCCCTTAAATACATGCATTCCAAGCCATATCACAACCAACATGTAGCTTGGTAGCTCATGCTCCTTGCTAAATTTGAGTTGGAATTTACTCAACAAAAGTCTATCAAGGGGCAAATGATCACTGACTAGTTAGCTATCACCCCTTTACCTGACATCCAACCTTCAAACCTTGAATTCCTTAATAAATCTATCATAATTCTCTCCACTAATGACATCTACTATCAAATGATGATGTTCTTTGATGGGTCCAAATGTCAACATGGTGGGGGTGCAGGGGTCATCCTCATTCCTCTTAATGGTGATCCTATGCCTTTATCATTTAAGCTAGATTTTGATTTTACTAACAATATGACTGAATATGAAGCTTTGATCTTAGGGATTCAAATGAATGTTTTCTTGGGTGTCAAATCAATAACCATTTTTGGTGATTCCTAGCTAGTGGTTAATTAGGTTAATGGTTCTTATCTATGTAAAAATAAAATTTTGAAATCATATAAACATCATATGGATATGTTATTATAATCATTTGACTTTTACCTTTTGCAAATTGTTCTTTAATCTATAAACAAGTTTGCTGATACAATGGTTTCACTTGATTCACACATACACTCTTCACTCTCTTTCTCAAAAATCTATGTCACTATACATTGCTTAACATTGCTGTCCTATGTATCAACTAACATCATTTTTATAGGAAATATAACACATAACCCACATAACTTATGGTACAAGCAACTCATAGATTACCTCTCCTTTTCTATTACCCTTTCTGACCTCTCCAATAATGGGATATGACTATAGTATGAGGATTTCTCTACAAGTGAGGTTTTGATAGTCTCCTCCTTATGTGCCTCACTAGTAATAATATCCCCTTCACCATTAAGGAATTCTATGTTAGGATTTGTGGTGTAAATTTCAATGGTAATGCAATTGCCAAACATATCCTTTAGCTCGACTACTATTGGCCAACACTCCATCAAGACTATAGTGATTATGTTTGGCATTATGTCAAATGTTAACATTTTAACCTCCTTCACATTCTAACCCATGCCTTAAAATTCACCAAATACTTTTGGGCCTTCTACCAATGGGGTTTGGATCTAATCAGTGAGATTAAACCTCATTCATCTCTCCATAATCACTACTACTAAATAATTCACCAAGTGGGTCAAGGCCATTCCTCTCATCTCCACTAAGGATGACAAAATTGTTGACTTTATCAACCATCACATCATCTATCATTTTTGTGTCCCCCATAAAATTATAATAGACAAAATAAAATATTTCAAAAATAAGACTATCCAAAAGCTATGTGATACTTTTAGAATCAAATTGAGCTTCTCATCGCCATACTATCCACAAGTAAATGGATGGGTAGAAGCTTCTAACAAAAACTTAACCAAAATCATCATGAAATTAGTCAGTGATAATGGTAAATATTTTCACACACACATTTCCTTTGCTTTATGGGCTTATCGTACTAGCATTCTAACCCTTACAAGTGCTACACCTTTTTCCTTGGTCTATGGGATGAAAGATATTTTGCCTCTTGAGGTCTAGATTCCTTATATTCACATTTATATATAAGACATACTTAATAATGATGAATTTAACCAAGAATTTTTGGCTCAACTTGATTTTCTTGATAAACATCATCTCATATCCCTAAACCACTTCCAAATCTATCAAGAGCATATCAAACATGCTTACCACAAGAACCTCAGGGAGTGATATTTCAATATCAAAGATCTCATCTTAAAGGAAAATCAACATGTGATGAACATGAAAGAAATTAAATAGGGTAAGTTTTCTCCTAATTATCTTAGACCCTCCATCATAACTCACAAGTATGACGCATAAAATTATCACTTGTCTTCTCTTGAAAGAAGGTAAGAATCTGAGCCTTTAAATACTTTGCACCTATGACCATTATTTTGTTAATCAAGTGATGTTTCACCTCATGTTTAACTTGAGATCATCCCTTGAGCAACCCTATTACATTCATCTCCCTTCCTTTTAACCCTTATTCCTACACACTTAGTTAACCTATGAAGTGCTAAGTTTTTTCCCTTAAAGTGGAAAACACCTAATCCTCTATATTCTTGTCCATGACTAAAGTTTAAAATAAAATAAAAAAGGGATACATAGACAATCTATAATCTCTTAGGTCATGATTCTTAACATAGACTACTCCCTTGAAGGATAGATACATAACTTCTCCTTGATAATACAAATAAACTACTCCCTTGAAAGACAGCTATTAAAAATCAAAAACGAAAAATTAGACCACTCCCTTGAAGGATGGCTAATTCAAGATTTTTTATCAATGGAAATAATGACTTAAAATCTTCTCATATTGATCAACTTCATATGACCTCAACAAAAACAAAATCCCATTGTAGGCTTCCCGCATTGATCAACTTACACAACAAAAAAAAACTTTAAGTCATGGACTTGCCTATAGTATCTCTCAAGTCACCCATAGAAGGGGAATACCATCCCCACTAATAAGGTTACACTACCTAAACACTCTCATTCCTTTTACCTTTTTTCCCTCATGCTCTTTTAAGGGACTTTAAACTCACTTGAAATAAGGTGAGTATGATTCTTTTCTAATAATAAAATGGTCAAATGATGCAAAGCATGAAAGAGGCTCATACTACTAAGCCTATTTATGTTGTGATTATAGTCTTTTCCAATACATGAGCATTATGCCTCTTTATTTCCCATTCCAATCACATGTTGATTACTCTTCTGAGATCGCATCTCATGACAAGATTCAATCACCTTATCATCTTTCTACCAATTTTTATTAATTCTTAGAGTTATGTGTTTAACAAATGTCCATCTCAAGTAAAGATACTAAAATAACTACCCAAAACCATACTAAAACTAAAAAATCATTGCCCATTAATCCATTTCATATACTCCCATGTGAAATGCACCCAACATGTAAGCACATTTTCTCTAAAAAATAATAAATAGGAAAAATATCAATCTTACACCATTTATTTCAAGCATACACCATCACAAATATGGAAAAATGCTAAGATGAAGCTAAACAATCAACTATGCATATACCATAAAATATATGGGAAATGCTAGTCTAACTCAACTAACATACTCAACATTAACATAACACTAACATAACATAAACATCCACATCATTATAATAACTTCAAACATCATCACCATCACAAAAACACATCTTAAAATAACAAACTCCCATTTATATATGCACTTAATATGAATGTACATCAATGGATCATATCAGTAGCATGTCTCTCTCTCAAAAAATTACATCTCTCATCTTTAGCATGTAGGCTGGTGTGTATAAAACATATATAGCAACATCAAAAATATCTTTTATCACTCAAAATACCCAAGGCTATAGTCATGGTCATGAAGTAGTAGTATCATCACCACTCTCAGCCTGTCTATGTCTGTTTGAACTATAAGCGATGGCATGTGTCACTAATCTCTCTTACTCTCTAAACTTAGAATACCTCAAAATCTATAGGAACTCCTTGATGGCTCCTTCCTAGTATGCAATCTCATTTAAAGTAGTGTTGTATCTTGTAATAGATATAGTCTATGGTGGATCCATCAAACCTATTATAGGACTTTGTACTAGTCCCTATGGTGGAAGATGAGGAGTATCCTATCCCACTACTCTCAAACTATCTCTATCTACTATCAATGTAGTAACCTAGCCCTGTAATGCCCTAACTTGTCCCTATATTGTCATAACCTACCCATGTAAGACCAATACCTATGCTTGTATTGCATCTCACACTTGTAATACCACATCTAAGGCCTATACTACTGCATCCTAGGCCCATATAGCTACATCTCTCTTGCTCTCATCACTCCCTATAAATCTATTGGTGGCCTCCTAACCTAAACCATGGGATATAAACCTATCTACCACATAAGATAAGCCACTATGTATCTAAGATATACTATACTTGGGCATGGTAGCAATTCCTCAAAATCTAGCCAATCTATATTTTTGGGAAAGGGTAGGGGTGCCTCTATATCATCCATATTATATCAAGGAAAGGTAGGAGGCATGTCTTATAGTAATCCAAACTATTTCATAACTTGTGCCATGGGTATCATCTCTAACTCTCTAGCTCATTTCCCTCTAACCCATAACATGATTTGTAAACTAATAAGTTGCTTTGCCTATCCTCTAAATGTAATGTCTATCAAGTAGGGCCTTTAAAAAATATCTATGGGAATTAATCCCTCTATCATAAACCTATAATACTTAATGTCCCACACTATGCCATTTACTCATGTCTGGGCCATAGCCTTTCTCCACCATCTAAATCCAACCCTAAAACTATATAAATTCATGGTGGGTAGCCCCAATGGTCATGTCTCCATGATGTGCTCATATGCCCAATAATGGATTCAATGTCTGACACAAAACTATACCATCATCATAGCCTCAAACCCCACAATTCTCTATATAACTATGATATAAAAACTAGTCCCCATGCATACATGGTCTACTACTCAACCATCTATGCCAACATGCCTATCAATGCAATAAGAAATCTCCCCCCATCTATGTTTGGTAGTGCATATACTATAATCCCTATCATCATTAGGATACTCAAATGATGATGTTCCTCATCGATAGTGTATGTCAACTTATATGCAAAGCTCACTGAGTGATAGGTCACCTTGTTAACATACTCTCTAAATAATGTAGCCATGTGAATATCATGATTCTCTCTTAAACAAGAGAAGAGTTCCTCACCATATAGTGGTAGCCATAAAATCTTGTATACATCTTCTTACATCACTATAAAATCTCTGGTAGGTAAATGGAAGGTGTTGGTGATGTGATCCCACCTCTCTATCAAAGCTATCATCAAGCTAACATCATGTGTAACCTAGAAATATTGTCACACTCCTCTTAACCCTATGGTTTCCATGTTCTCCCACTCATCCATGGTGATATTCCTCCTCATCCTCATCAACATCATAGGTAGTCAATCCTGTAATGTCAACTCCTACCTAGCCTACATCCACACACACAAACCTCAAGTGACATACTTTCAAATATAAACCTCTATTCTTTTCTTCATTCTCTCTAGGAGAACTACATTTTCCTAAGGTCATCATCTATGCTATGTAGGTATCACTCAATCGACATGGAGTATTCTAAGCTTATCTCACCCATATACCCACTTAGCTACCTAAACCCTTAACCCATATAAACCCTATACCCAACTTCCTATCTCTAAACCCTAGGCCTAACTACCTATCTCTAAACCCTAAGCCTAACTGCCTATCTTTCAACACTAGGCCCAGCTACCTATCTCTAAACCCTAAGCCTAACTACCTATCTCTAAAACCTAAGCCTAACTGTCTATCTCTCAACCCTAGGCCCAAATTCCTATCTATCAACTTTATGCCTCATGACCTATATCTTACACCCTCAACCCCACAACCTATCTTTTTGGTCCTAGGTCCCATGATGTATTTCAACCTCCCTTTTACTAACCACTTTCATTAATAAATATTTAAACATACCTCACCCTTTTTATCTATGCATTAGGAAAACTACACTGGAATGAGGCCCTCACTTGGGCTATGTAGACAACACTCAATCAACATGCGATCTTCTGAGGCTCGCTTGGCCTTTAGGCTTGATCACTAACTCACATGTGGATCTAAAATGTTTTATTGTTTGGGGTTTTTTCCTATTATTGACATTATTTAAGGCTATTGAAATTAGTGTTATATGTCAATTGACATTGGCATCTTATCAGCTGACATTGGAAAACCTCATCAACATTAGTGATTAGTTCGGTCTTAGGTTTGAATAGCCTAGCTCCTAAATTTAGGTTTTTCCTTAAAAATACCCCTAATCATTCCTAAATTCACCTAAACCTACCCTTACCTAATTTACTACCCCTTTAATAATATGCTTTTCCCCTAAACTTCAAATTTATCCTAAAATAACAAATTAACTACTCTAAATTCAAATTAAATACACACACATCTTACCTCATCTCGCCATCTCCTCTGGGTTAGAATAGTTGGCACTTATGGTGGCATGCCTCTAACTAGGTCACCTCTTAGATCTATCATCACTACCTAGACCAACACTCATAACTCTTTTTCTCTAATCAACTATCACAAATGAGTTTTGGTGGGCCACAAAACCCTTTTTTATCAATTTTGATCACCCATAAACATTGATAGTCTTGACTTAAGACATTGATGTTGACAATACTTACTACCAACATCGATGACATAACTAATGTTGGAAACCTTAACATTAGAGTTTTCAACTCCAACCACCACCCTTTAGACTACACCCTCAGTCCAGGGCAACTTGGAGATCATGTATATCTCCCTGACCATGATAACTAACCTTGGAGATCACTTAAATCTCCACCCATGATGACTCTGACTGGAGGTCATGAATATCTCTTCATCCATCGACTCTTTTTTATTCAACCATGAATTGCTTATTTTGACTGCTTATGCTACCTTGATATAGTTGGCTATTGTATACATGCATGTATATCAGGTGTTTTAGATCATGACAAAGCCAATCCTATCCCTTGTAACCTTTTATGTTTATTAGGATCACTTCTTACCTCAAATACCTAGAACACATGGACCATTAAAGATACAACTTTGATCATTTTAACCTTGTCATTTATCACTTACAAGCTATGATTTGGTTATTTCTATCTGAGTCCTGCTTACCTTTACCTATTATTGATTATGTTGACTATAGCTTGTAGTAGTATACATGTAAGAAGTAATGTTACCATGCTCTCACTCAACATCCACCCACCTAATTAACTCCTTATCAAATAGATACCTGATTTTAGATTCTTTTATATTGGTTCCCATTTTGAGGGGGGATACCTCATCCCATACATGAAGCATCCAACTCCTATTTTTGTCTTGTAATTTATCATCATAAATTACAAGACAAAAAAGGGGTAAATTTAAACACTAGAATTACATCACACACGTGCATAAATCCCTATGTTGAAACCTCCCTTGAGCCCCTTTTAATAATTAGCCTTCTTAACCCATGTTTTCACCCCTCACACATTTAGTTAGTTTAAAATATTTAATTAAGTTAATTAAAAACTACTTATGCCACCTTACCTGGCCACCTCATCCTAAGACTAATTCTTACCCTTTGAGTCACCTCAAGACTTAGTCCCCTAATCCTAACTACCCATGACTTGTTCTCACCCCAAACATAAAATCCTAACTAACTACATCCTTCTTAACATTTAATTTCTACCATTTTCTAATGGATACCACACTTGGTAGGAGAAAGAGTAGAAAATAGGTTAAAAATAGTATTTTTACCTATTCTCATGCCATTGACATTGGTCAACCCATGGCTGACATTAGTGGGATCATTTATGTCAGTTATTTAAGCCAAATTCTAAGCTAATATTCAAGTTAACAAAGATAAAAAAACTCAATCATTCACATACATGCTTTAGCATTTGACTTTCTACATTCAGGCTTACCATTACTCTACACAAATTAGTCTATATTAGGAATTGATATACTGCATAGAGCTTGGATTATTTTAAACTGGTAGCACACAATTATCTTTTTTGTTCACTTAGTACTTCAACATGCCTCATTAGATCCATCTATCTGGCACTCATAGTTTATCTATTTCACTAGTTAAATATATCTCTATGTTTTATAATTCCTTTAAATAGTCATTTTATAATTACTTTACATTATATTAGTTATCATTTTATGAACATCCCAAATCTCCCTATGAAGGAGTTATAATACTCCTTCCCCTATTTCCCACTACTTCAAACACACCAACCCTCTATCTAGACCCACTTGAGTCGTACCCACTCCCTTACGACTCTCCCCAACCTCATAAACCTAACCAACATACACTTCCTATCTAAGAAAAGTCTCCTACAACCTCATGAGAACCTACTATTCCTACTAACATCAGTCATATCTCCTTATCAACATCAGTAGCCTAATCAATGTCAGTAATAATTCATTTCCTCTAACTTCTCTAAGCCTACCTAAACAACTTATAAAAACACAAATAACTCATATTACCTACACTATGTCACTCTCCGCTGCATTCAGACTACTAGAATGATATGAATATCTCTGTCTTACTCTCTCTTCATTTTTTTATTCATTACCAATATTTTATCAAAAAGTGGATTGTCATCTTTAAGGAAGTTTGACACCTCTAGGAACAAGCACATATATTGGTAGCCCACTCATATATCTACTAACAAATATTTTTGGTGGTAGTGATTTCTTATTTGTAGATAGTCCTCCCTAGCCAAAGAGGAGTGATCAACATCATCTAGATATGGTGCACAACCAATCTGGGTTCTCTCTAATCTTTAATCCCTACCCTTCATCTTTATTTCTCCTTAAACATCAAATAGATTCAAAATTTAGTGAAACACTTATTTTTGAATCTTATCACTAATAGGTCTTCAAAGCCATCCCAAATTCTAAAGTGCTTTACCTTTTAAAGACATTAAAAAAAACCTAATGGCTATGTTTTCCCTAGTAACATTATGGAAATTGTAGAAACTAGAGATGTCTCTAATATGTTTAGATGGGGTAATAAGACCCTCCCCATTGAAACTAGGAAGATTTTTCATAGCATTTGGAGGGATGGGGTCATATGCAAGAAGATCTATTAGGTTTTGGGTGTTAAAATAGGTAAGGGTTGATGTCTATCTATCTCTCCCTTTCCCCCGTTTCTCTTCTTCCCCTTTCATCCTCTATTTCTTCCTGTTCTTCAACTTCTTTCTCTCCTTAAACTTCTTCAACCTCTTCCTCTTATTCCCTAAAACCTCCTTGCCAAGGATTTAATAGGGATAGGAGTGGTTTAGGGTATTTTTCTTTAGGAAGAGATTCAACTAAAGGGGTTTGGTAATAAAATCTTAAGGACCCTATGAGGACCATTTAGGATAATGTATAAAACTTGGTCTAGAACTAGGGATTCACACCCTTTTGGATTCACCAAATGTTGGGTTAGGGGTATTTTTACTACTTTAGGCCTATCAATACCAGAATTCACCTTGAATTAAAAATAATTTGGGTCCCACTAGTGGTGCCAGAGATGTCTCTAAATCTTGTACACTAGAAGAGCATTGTTTAGGCCTCCTCCAGATTTGGGCAATGTTGGGGCATTTCTAGGCTTGTAGGTGTGCCTATAAGTGGAAATGAATATCTAGGTTGAAAGGGATAACTCCCTGTATTATATTTTTATGTAATAAAACTATTAAACTAGTTTATATGAGTGAAAAGAGTCATAAGTTTGTATAAATGAAAATCCTAGTCTAAAATGGTGATACACTAAGAATTAGTATCCACATGTATGCTCTATACTTATGCACAATACAATAGAATATAGTCTATAACTCAAGCTCTATAAGATTCCAACATAATTATTTCAATTTCGAGACAAAATTAATGAGATCACATAAGGTAAATAACTAGAAAATACAACCTGTATAGTCTAGAAAATAATTATACATGTGCACAATCTCATACAGCTAGATTACACTCTACATGGCCTATTAGATCATATCTTTGTTAAAAATCATGAAGGATAGAGAAAAAAAGGATAAAACATCACTTGATGTCACTCTATGTCTCTTGCATGCCTAGATAAATGCCTATAACTTAGAAATAAAATAGACTTATTCTTCTTTGCTCAAAGGCAAGAAAATGGCAAAACATTCTAGCAGGGCTTCGCTGTACTGTCTGTGGATGATAAAAAAGAGCCTAAGGGTCCTAATTATATAAAAATAGGGAGAGAAGAGAGAGCTCTTGGGCATCAAAATATAAGCCTTCAAAATTGTTTACCATCACCATCTTGGTAAAACTGATTCTAGCTATTCTCTCATTCAGTTGGAGTTTGTCATTCTCTTTGATTTTCCCTCTTGAAATGACCAAGATCATTGCAAAACTAATGGTGAGATGACCCTCCATAAGAAATGGTTTGGATCACTACTAAAAACCTTAGATTATTCTTGAAATCTTCCATGTTTTGCACTATAGACCCATTTAGGTCTTCTAAATGGCATTACTTATAAAACCTATAAGTCAAGCATGTTAGGAAACCTAATTTGCACTATCTTTGCTCTTTCAGGTTCTTTGATTGATTCTACTTATAAAAGTCATAAGTAAAGCTCTTTTTAAAACCTTATTTTTCTTTTCTTAAGACCATTTTGGGTTTTTTTGAATGGCTTTACTTCTTGCTTGCTCCTTTGGGTTATTTAATTAATTCTACTTATAAAAGTCATAAGTTAAGCATGTTGGGAAACCTGATTTTCCCTGCATAGTCATTTTGATTTTCCTAGTGACTTCACTTCTTATTTGAATACTTTGGGTATGAATTTGACATCATATGGAATCTTACCAATGTGAACCCAATGGCTAGTTGGCCACCTTAAATTTGATGTCTTGTAACATGCCATGTCTTTGAATCCCAATGGAAAGTTGGGTACATCAAATTTTATATCCTATAGCATGTCATGGGAATCCATTTGGTTTAGGAAATTTTCTTGAAGTAATACCTTCAAACAATTTATTTGAAGGAATTCCTTTGAGGATTTTAGCTTCTGGTGAATGGTTGGTTCCTTCAGGAACTTTTAGGAAAGTGTCTTTCAAAAATGTTTTGAAGGATACCTGGGTAAAGGCACAAGGTCCCTTCAAGAAAATTGAAGGGCATTTCCAAAGGAAATGGCCCTTTTAAACTTTTTTGAAGGGCATTTCCAAAGACAAAATACCCTTTAGGAAAAAAATTGAAGGATAAACTTGGAGAAAATGAACAAAATTTCCATTCAAAAAAGTTCCAAAGGGACACTTCGGAAAAAAGTGCCCTTTAGAACCTTTTTTGAAGGGTCACTTAGACAATAAAGTGCCCTTTAGGAAAGTCTGAAGGGACACTTGGGTGAAAAACTGCCCTTTAAATTTTTTTTGAAGGGTCACTTTAGAGGAAAGGACAAGGCAAGTGCCATTCAAAAAAGTTTTGAAGGGACACTTAGATGAAAAAGTGCCCTTCAAAAAAGTTTTGAAGTGACACTTGGGAGAAAATTGCCCTTTAGAAAATTTTCAAAGGGTCACTTAGACAAAAAAGTGCCCTTCAAAAAATTCCAAAGGGACACTTGGGGGTAAGGCAAGGCAAGAGAGGCCCTTTAAAAAAAAATTTATGGGCACTTAGTAGGGAAGTGGCCCTTTGAAACCTTTTTTGAAGAGCACTTAAGGGGAAAAAAAGTAATAAAGGCTAAGGAAAACAAGGAAAAGGGAAAAAATAATAAAAGGGAGACGATGCCAAACTAGGAGAGGCTGAAGGAAAAAGACAAACAACAAAACAAGTGACCAAACACAAAAAATGAGCAAGGGAGAAATGAAAAGAGCCAAAGGGAAAACACAAATTGGTCATGCAAAAAATGGTCAATAGTTACATATAATGATGCTTACCTAATTTTAATTTTTCCCGAGAGCCTCTCATGATCTTCTCTTGAATGGTTCATGCACTTACCTAAGGGGTCCATTACTAGTTTTTAGGAACTAATAGAAAAATTTATGAGAAATTTTTCTTTCAATATAAAACATGACATTTCTATAATTGATCTCTATAACACCAAACAAAATAATGGAGGGAGTTTAGCATCATTCTTACAATGGTGGAGGAACCTAACCATTCACTTCTAATGTAAGATCCTTGAAAAAGAGTTGGCTAAGATATTCATTGATAATCTAAATGTAGTTTTGAAATATTAATTAAAATTAAAGTGTGTAAATAATTTGATGAGATTATAGAAAAGGGCATCTAGATAGAAAAACACTTATTTAAAGGAGAACAATAAAGTTATACACCTAGAATGAACAAAGTCAAAATCAAGATAATGCTTTTTTGGGATAGCCAAAAATCTTCAATAAGAACAAGAATGTTGTTAGGTATGGTGTTACTATTTCAAAAAAAGTACAAATAATACAAAAATTTCCCCAAATACCAAAGTTGAAAATATCTCTAGTAGTACTATACCAAAAGGAAAACCAAGGCCTAGAGTGGGGAAACATCATCATACTAGTCTTTGTGTGCCTATCAAAGTTATCTTTAAAAAGTTAATCATTTCCAATATGATAACTCTCCTAGAGATTCAAACCTTGGATGATAATAATACATGCCCTAATTAGTACCATGAAGATGAGTTTTGCCATTGTCATCAAGTCAAAGGGCATGATATTGAAAAATGCATGCAATTAAGACATTTCATCCAAGACTTAATAAAAAAAGGGGAGATATAATTTGAATATGAAAGTCAAATGATTCAATCCAAAAATTAGTAATTGGGGATATATTAGGACCCTCTACCAAAGAAGACCAAAATAAAAAAACCAATAAGGGATTAGGTTCAACCTTCTAACTCCAAAAAAATTGATTATCATTCCATCCCATATCACTACATTAACACCATAAAAATAAAATTCTCCCAAGATCCCACAATTATTCCATGCCTTATCCTTAAAATTAATAGGGTCACTACTAATTACGTAGCTACTACAAGATGTGGAAAAATAATAGTTCTTGTAGCACTTCCAAAAGATCCACTTGCTTCTTCATCTCAAAAAAATCACCATCCTTAAGAAATATTCAAATTCTCCCAATAAGACATATGATATTATTTAGTAGCTTGAGAAGATCCCAACACAATTATCCCTTATGGATATTCTAAAAAAATTTGATATACATCACGAGATATTAAATCAAATCTTGCATGAAGTAAAAGTTCCTAGGGATATTGAAACAAATAAATTTCAAGCCTTGGTGGGACACTTATCTCCATCATAACATATCACCTTAAGTGCCTAAGACATGCCACCAATAGGTCCTTATCATAATTATCCCTTATTCATTGAAATATCCATTATAAATTACAAAATCCCATAGGTTCTTATAGATGGAGGATTTCCCATAAATTTATGCAATATTGAGTTTCTTAAAAGTTTGTAAATTTAAAATCTTCACTAGGGCTAATTATGATAATGATAAAGGCTTATGATGATAATAAAAGGCCATATACTATAGCAATATATCTTCCCATAACTATGGGGCCTATAGTCCACCAAACATTAATCCATGTAATAGATGTAGAGCCTCCTTAAAAAATGATTTTGAGCTGACCCTATATCTATGAGATGAGAGTGGTACCTTCCACCCTTCATCAATATCTCAAATTCTCACATTGTAGCATGGAGGTCACTATACCAAGTGAAATCAAACATTTTTGTAGATGCCAAACAAAACAATCAAATCATGATCTTTATTATCTAAATACCCAAATTTGGTCTTATAATCTAAAATCTATGAAATATATACACCTTGATAGTCTATCACCCACCTCATCTGAGTCACCATAAATCACCCACCTAAAAATTATTTCTAAAGGGTGAAGGGAATGAGTATAAAACTCTCTACATAGGAGATCTTCCACTATCCAAATATAGCTATAGGTCCCCATTTGTGAGGCAAGGTAAACCTATTATCTATCAGTTCAATCTTGATACCTTCACAAGTGTAGGGATGTTATCAAAATAATATTTTGAGGAGCTTTCCAATTCCTAGATTATTCATGAAGATGTGGCCCTAGATTCTCAAAAGGAAAAATATCCCCAACTACATAAAATGCTTCAAAATATGAATTTTAAAGGTAGAGGTCTAGCTATAGAGGTAAAATGAAGGCTATAACCTATTGGTCTTTATAAAATCTAATATGACTTGTCCTATGGTATAAACCACTAGGCATTGACCTCAACTCTATCTCCATAGACACTTATTTGATTCTTGAAGAGTCTACCTCTGATGAATAATTCAAGATAGGTTCTATTTATAACCTCTATAAAGACTTGGTTTCCCAAAACATATTATCTAACATTAACATTTACACTATCAATATCTCCCTCTGCTACCTTGAACTAATAGATTAGGACTAGAGGAAAGATCCATCCTTTGATACATTTCAAAATGATGAGGCTATTATTAAGTACATAAGATATTAAAGTTTTATGCCATCACGAGATCATAAAATGGGATTCACTATTAATTTAAATGTGTTTTATTATTTTGGATAATAATTTGAGTCACTAAACCAAGTAGAAGGTGATTAATATGTGAAGTTAATCCCTCTCTATATATAGAAAGAACCAGTCAAAAGCTAATGAACAAGAGTTTTATCAAGAGCTAGGTGTAGAGATCTCAACTATGTTTTCTTTAGGAAAAGAGATACCACCACCCCCAACATATATTCAATATTAGTCACCTTACCTAATTAAGGAGCTCACATAGATTAATATTGGAATTGAATAAAATATTAAAATAATCAAATTGGGAGAAATTCTCACCTCTGAGGAACATCAATTTCTTACTAAGCTTCTTAAAACTTTTATACTCATAATTACATGGAGTTACTCTGACATGCTTGGATTAGATCCCACTTTGGTGATACATAACCTAGTAGTGCATCTAAATACTAAGGTAATTAAACATAAGCTCCAAAAGGTGCACCCTAAGGTGGTATTATTATTCAATGAAGAGTTACAAAATTTCTTGGAAGTAGGGTTAATTCAACCAATATATTATTATAAATGGATCTTTAATATCATATAAATCACAAAACCACAAGGAGGGATATTAATTTATAGTAAATTCAAAGATATAAATAAGGCATATCCAAAAGATAACTTTCTTTTACCAAACATCAACATGATTGTGGACTCCATAGCAGCATACAAAATGCTCTCCCTCATGGATGGATTTTTTGGGTATAACCAAATCAAAATTGATCTAGAAGATCAGCATAAAACTACATTCATTACTCCATGAAAAAATTTATACTATTAAGTGATGCCCTTTGGATTGAAAAATTTAGGCTCAACCTACGAGAGGGCTGTGACAATCATTTTCCATAACATGATGCATGATATGGTGGAATATTATGTGGATTACATTTTAAGAAAGTACAAGATAAGAATAAAACATCTAATGGTCCTTAGACAAATTTTTGAGAGGATCAATGAATATAAAGTCAGACTAAACCCCAAAAATGTGTGTTTAGGTCACTGTAGGCAGATTCTTGGGATTCATAGTCTCTCAGTGAGACATTGAGGTAGATCTTGCTAAGGTAAAATCCATTATTAAAATACCTCCACCTAAAAGCCTGAAGCAACTATGGATCATTTAAGTAAAATTATAGGCCATTCATTAATTCATTTATCACATGGAAGATAAATTCCATCCATTTACTAATCTCTTAAAGAAAAGATCTCATTTTGACTAGAATCTAAAATGTCAAAAGCAAGGTAAACTTTAGTGGCCCATATAGAAATTAAATTGGTTTTTTTTTGTGAATCTTTAAGTATGTGTTTCAAAAGTTTGGTGAAAGTTAATAGATGGTGTTTAGGTGAGAAGGTAAATAGACAAGTGAATCATAACAAAGCGTAGAATTTAGATAGATTTGTGATTGTATAAAAACCTTGTAGCTACTTCCTTCATCCATTTCCTATTAATAAAAGTTATTGTTATGAGTATATGTGTGGATATTTTTTTACATATAATGATGAATAAGATCATATTGACTTTTGATAGAGTGAAAAACTATATTTATATGTATGAAATTTATTTTAAATAGTAAGGGAGTCAACCTAGAAAACTAACTTACAAGCAAATAATTTAGGTGAATCTATATGTTATTCACCACCCCATAAAATATCCAAATGATAATATTTAAAATCAAAATATTCATTAATTAATGAAGAATAACCACTAAAATTTACCTTGGTTAAAAGGTGTTTGATAACTTGAAGCAATATTTATTGAAGCCTCCATTACTCTTACAAGCAATATTAGGAAGGCCATTGCTTTTGTATATATCTATTACACCATGTGCTATAGGGTCTCTCTTAGCTCAAAATAATGACAAAGGAAATGAATGAGCTATTTATTACCTAAGTAGAAGAATCATCCCATATGAGCTCAATTATACCCCTATAGAGCAAGCATGATTGGCTATGGTCTTTGCTTTACAAAAACTCATACATTATATGTTAAATAACAAATTCAATCTAATCTCAAAATTTGATCCACTTAAATACATGTAATCAAAGTCTACCCTAATAGGAAGAATGGATAAATGGAAAATGTTTTTAATCAAATTTGACATCAAGTATATAAATAAAAAATCCATCAATGGGAAAATTATAATAGATCAACTAGTAGAAACACCTAAAATTGACATGAAACTATTAACAACAACCTTCCCTAATGAGTCCATATTGAAAATTGAAGAATCACTAGGATAGAAGTTATATTTTGATGTATCCTTTACCATGCATGGGTCATGAGTGGGAATGCTTTTGGTAACACCACAAAGAAACCTAATCCCTAAATCTTTTCATATATCTTTCCCATGTACCAAAAAAATCATTAAATATGAGGCATTAATTATCGAGTTACAACTTTCCATCTAGTGGAATATTCTACATCTTCAAGTCGTCTGGGATTCTCAATTGATTATCAATAGGCCAATGAAGAGTTCCAAACCAAGGATGAGAAGTTACTTCCATACAATAAAATGGTTGATTAGTTAAAGTGAAAATTTTAGTTTATAAATTTTTATAAAGTAACAAGAGGAAGTAACAAATTTACAAATGTAATGGCCACTATCAGGGCTTTGATAGATCTCCCAAAAGACATCCTTAAAGGAAATTTTCTAGTTGAATAATTATTATTGTTTGCATATAAAACATTGGCTTATTATCAACTTTGTGTAATCCCTAATCCTAATCAACCATGGTACCATGATATATATTCTTACCTATAAGATAATACCCTTCCACTAGATCTCAATCATCATCAATGTAAATCCGTTATTCAATGCCCATCCCATTACACTATCCTCGACAACACACTCTATCAATAATTATATTTGTGACCCTATTAAGATACCTAAAATAAAATTAGGACCTTTTTTAATCAAGGAGGTTCATGATGATAATTGTGGAGGTCATGTTGGTATAATGGACTTCGCTAATAAGTTAATCTATACTAGATATTATAGGCCAACATGGATCATGATGCTTTCTAGTATGTGCAAAAGTGTGTAACCTATCAAAAACATAGGTATATCATACATGAAATAACTCAAGAGCTTCAAGCTATAATGAGTCCATGGCATTTTTTATTATTGGGATTAAATCTTATTGGCAAGATTAATAATACCTCATCACATGGACATAAGTTCATTATTATAGCCATAGAGTATTTTACTAAATGGGTGGAAGTTATGACACTCATATACAACACAAGCCTACATATATCTAAGTTATTTTTGAATTAAATCATTTTTCATTTTAGAATCCCATCCAAAATCATATCAAATAATTGGAAATATTTTAAGAATCAGGAAATGAAAGACCTATAAAATTGATATCATATTGAGTACCATTTCTCCACACCCTATTACCCCCATAACAATAGAAAAGTAGAAGAAAAAAACAAACCAATTCTAAAAGTAATCAAAAATATTGTCAATGAAACTAAAATAAACTACCATCTATAATTATATCCTCACTTTGGTCATATAGAACTAGCATATGAACACCTACCAGGGCCACTCCATACTCTTTGGTGTATGGAATAGAAGCAATCCTGCTAGTTGAATTTGAACTCCCCTCATTACATATATGTTTACGAGGCATAATTATAGATAATGAATATATAAATGAACTCCTACAAGAACTATAATTGTTGGATGAGAAGTGTTAGAATGATCTTGATCATCTTAGGGCATATCAAAATAAGCTCAAAATCTAATATCATAAGAAAATATAGTCTATAGAATTTGAAATTGGTGACCTAGTTCTTAAGTAAAATAAAAAAAAAACCAATGTTGAACATGAAAATAAGAATAAATTTGAATAAATTATCTTGGAACTTATGTCATTATTATCAAATTTGGATCTAAGGAATATAAATTGGCCACTCTAAATAGAGATGAATTTGATGAGCTAATGAATATTTTGCATCTAAAATAGTTCTATATTTAGAGGGCCTAAAATATTTGATCCTATATCTATAAGATCCCATACTTGGGGGCACTCCTATCCATCCCCACTTAACTTCTCATCACTCTTCCTCCTCGCATACCATTCTACACATCCCATCTTGTCTACTCACCTCCCATATGACCTTGATCCCAATAGTGGGTATAAGATATATGCTTTGAAAATAAGGTGGTATGAGTCTCAAAATGGGGAAGATTAATGTTAAAAGTGTGAAGGGGATGACTATTGAAGAGTCATCTAGAACATCTAATCCACTCCAAAATTGATATTTCCTTTTGATACCTAATCTATATAAAAATTAATTCTCCCATATGACTTTTCTCCCTGTCAGCCTTAATAGCACCAAACATTAATAATCCCCATTCATTACCCTAAGAATACATCCAATATACCTAATAATTTCATTATTAAACAAGGGTAATTAATTATTCCTCCTCCAAGATATATAATACATTTTGTAAAAAATAGAATCCTAAAAATTTTATCTAGTTTATGGGATCACAATATACTTGGTTTGATCTAGTCTTGATCATCACCAATCACTATAATAGATTTGTATTACTCATAAAAATATTAGATCATTTTGATATATTAATTTATCATGTGAATATTCATATCTCTCACAAAAATATTTGTGTGATAACACCTTTTAGGTCAACATTATCCTTATATACCATTTTAGGGTTTTAACCCATTTTGTAAATACTCATCGTCATTATTTCTTTTACTTATGTGGTTTAATATTTTTTTACATAATATTTAGATCCAATATAATTAGGTTAAAGTGTGGTTTATGTCATTTTTATTTTTTATAAATCCATTTTACTTTGGATAAATTTTTAAATACTTTATACATCCACTTAAATTATGTTTTTGAAACTTTTTATTAATTTATCTTATCAATGTATAAATTTAATCTTTTATCCACACACAAATATTTTTATTATGTCATTTTGAATATACATAATTTATTTGTCTTACCAATAGTTATGTTGTGTATATATTTATTATGATCTTTTATGTTAAGTTATCGCAATCCATTTCTGTCATTATAATCAATTTGTCTTGTATTAGATAAGTATGCAAATTTTTGTTGTGTCAAATTATCTTTTAAGTATTGTCTTTTTTAAATATTTGGTTTTATCCTTTTTATTCTTAGGAAAGAGGATGGAAATAAATTACTACCCATTATGAAATGGGGAATGTAATTAACAAAGTTCCCTATTCAATCCCCATACACTATAAGTCATGTGACCTTGATTATACAAATGTCATAGGTATATTTTTAATCAAAGTGAAATAGTAAAACTAGATTGTCAACATTTCAAGTGGCTTCAAGACACCCAATAATATATATCCATTAATCATTAAAATATCCCATTTTACCACCCTAACTTACTAACTAATCCATACACCTCCTTGGTGTAATAGGATTTACCCATTATTAATTTATGAGACGTATAGTTATATTCACCAAGGGACTACCTATCTCAATTTTATCACATCTCAAAATTTATAACACATTCCATTTCATTATAATATCACAATATACCATTTTATCAATTTAATACAACATAAAAATAAAAAACATAACATCACATCATCTATCCAAAAACCATGTCATCCACATCATCATATACATTAAATTTAAAAAAAAAACCATCCATAAAACATAAAATTATACATAATCTTCATATGTGTAAGTAAATCATAATCATTTCATGCCTGTAATCAACACCTCCTTATCTCATGCATATAATCATTAAAATCTAATATCTAATATAGCCAATACATCACAATCACATCACCAGAATACATAAACATGCCATATACCATAATAAATATCATCATAATCACATAGATGTACATGATTCCTATAAAAAAATATATAAAATATGAGCATCATGGGTATCAATGTGTTATGAATGAAATATACATGTCTAATATACAAAATAATGTCTTATCATCCTAGATCATGGTAGTCTTAGTGGTCTCCTAAGTGGCTAATTAATGGAATAAGAAGAGGTGATATCCTTGTAAGATGGGCTCACTAATCCATTGGAAACACACCCTCATACAACCCCTATAGTATTGGGCATCTCTAGTTAGATGTGATATCTGATGTTTCACATTGCCTAAACCTTATCTCTATATTAGTGTAGCTCCCTCATCCTTGGTCTATTTATCTACTTATAACTTTGCCTCTAACTAGCTCAATCAAGCTTGAATCTAACCTATCTATCCCTGTAAAGCTATTATTTATGCATATATGGTCATAATATCTACTAACAAGGTGGTTAAGAGAGCTAATACTAGGCTAATTTGCATGTCTTTACTGTGTTATCTACCACTGTAAATATGCCACTTATAGGTGATATTTTTATCTTTGTAGTAATACTAGCTACCTTAGCTAGCATCACCCTCACCTCCTACTAAAGGATATAAGTTTGTGCTTGATTCATTGCACTAATAGGTGGCCTAGAAGGTCCTACAACATGATGACCTATCCCTCTCATTTCATGATTACCTCTGCCCACTCCCTAATCACTTATATCGATAACCATCAAGGCTTGATCAATATATCATCTCCATCATCCCCACCATCTCTACCATCTATCCCTACCTAGGGATGAAGCCTTTATGCCCACCATCTCCTTATTTGTGCCTTAGCCTATAACAACCTTTGCATTGCTCTTTTCCTCTTATCCCCTTACACTAGCCTCAAAAGTATACATATTCATCTTTACCACCACCATCCTATGTAAGTTATAGTCACTGTAGGATCTTCTATAGTTGTCTAAAAATACCATACCATAGGAACTATGATTTCATAATCAACCCATGATAAATACTTATCAATTGTATGCCCCCATTAAGTCCTCTCTCTATCACTCTTAAAAAAAATATGCTCCTCTCCCAAGACATCTTATTGATGTCTAAAATACCTCTATACTCTATCAAGATGGTATTTATCTATGATATAATCCCAACACCCTATCAAATAATGCTTTGTTAGCATATAATGAGTATAATAAAAACATCTTATACCCATCCCCACTATACTTGTCTATATGACATCCATGTAATTTTATCCTCTTTCAAACTATCCAGATCATGCCTATAAAATCTCATGTTTCTTGCATGAACTCTTTGAACCCCCATAATGACATACCATCCAAAAAATAGTGACTACTTAGGATCCTAGTCTGCTTGTGTTCCTAATGGCCTCTTGATTTCCATGTGATCCTAAAACCAAATCTATAGCAATAGTGAGGTTTTGAATCTAGTTTCCCCTATATTCTCCCATATGTAGATCCCTATACAAGTGGCCCAACATAGTAGGTCCCCATGTAAACACTCTATAATCATGCACCATGTCTACCACTATATCCCTTAATCTTAGCTAAAACCATTGAAAGCTATGTTTGGAAATAATATGCTAATAATAAGAGACATGAATACTAGGGTTAGTTTATCTATAGTCCCATCCCTTAAGGCCATGTCGATGTCAATTCATGAATCATTAACCCTAACCTATAAATTTCCACACAATAATTACATATTCACACTCAATGAATGTGACCTCCAATAGATCATATCTCCTCTCATAGGTAACCAAAAAACTACCACACATCCTCTAGTGTCACTATCACCTCTCCTATGATGAAGTGGAATGTGCTCATATCTGAATGCCACTACTCCATCAATGTGGTAATAAGATCTTGATCTATCCTAGTGAATGGAATCATATTGTATAATACAAGTTAATCATCTCTAGTACTCCAAAATTCATCAGTCTTAGCTGATGCATCTCATGTAATACCAATGGTCATCATAGTCTAGATGCCAACGTGCATAAATCCTTATATACCATAAAACTTATTATCCATTAATAAATATAAACATATACCCTAACATGATGTTCTCCTATACCATACCTACCCTAATTACCCATCTACATATCCCTTCATTATCCCCTTACATAACCATCCCCAATACTAATATTAAGAAAAATCACTCCTAGGTCCTAACCCTAACTTATGATTTTGACAAAATCACTCATCATTTCTTGTAGTTTCACAAAACTACAAGTCATCACCTTTGTTTTTATGAAACTGCAAGTCAGCACCTATGATTTTAGAAAACTACAAGTCACTACATGTAGTTTGACAAAACCACAATTCACTTTTCATGGTTTTACAAAATTATAATTCACTATAAGTGATTTTGTAAAACTATAGGTAATGATTGCATTACCATAGATTATGTGTGCAAAACTAAAAATGGGGAAAATCCCACTAGTTTTAATTTTATGCTATTAGTTTTTTACCCTAGTTAATACCATAATAAATATAATAATGGAATAAAATAACCTATGGTGGGGTATTTACTATTGGTCTAGCCTTCCCTAGTCTTTGGAACTCATGAACTCTCTCTTTGTAGTGGGAAGCAAGAGGAATGTGGTCTATTGTCAATAATGCCAGAGCACAAATTTGTAATAACCAAGAGTGAAAATGACTTCTCTTTACCCCTAATTTTCTATTTTACCCCCATAATACTATTTTTCTCACCTTCACCCTATTTAATCCACATTAACCTTACCTTTCTACCTAAAATACTAATTTTAATTCCTAGATCTATTCATCCATCCTTTAATCACATTTATAGTGATTATTCCCTATCCCACAAGTCATTTTAATCATTTTTATAGGTATGGTCTTCCATATTCTCATTTACATCTAATATCTCAAGTTAGAATTAGATTAGCATGAGGTATTTTCAAACTATCTAGGCAACACTTGGCCACTTTTTACTGCCCCAAGATATCTCATCTCATCCTCTCATGGTCAATCAAACATATTAAATCATGTTAAGATATGATTGTCATATCAAATATATCTATCATATAAAATCACTTATTTTGCATCCTTTTATCAGCCTACAACTCTCCCTTACATGTGTCTTTGTATGGGAAATGTCGATAGCTCATGGCCTTATCCATCATCATCTATCGATTTATTGAACATATGTCTTTATCTTAGTATAATACATTTTATTTGATGAATCCCCTTGCCTCTCTCCTTGGCATTAGTATTTGACTAGGACTCATCGTAAGAGGCTAATCATCATTGCTAATGTGCATTCCCTCTTTGGACTAATCTTACACCTACAACCCCATTCCATTGCATTTATTCATATGGTATATTATAATTTATAGCTCAACTAAAATCAAGGGAATATCAACCCCTCATGATCTTGATTTTATACCCACCCTATGATCTCCTTTCGAGTGTCTATCTGGTCTATTCTTCCCCACATGCCCCCTCGAGGGGACATCATATAACCTCATTTTTATTAAACCATCTACACAATGGTTTTTATTTTAAATACCATTACTCCCTATTTCATTACTTGTAATTCCATTTCAAAGAGGGGAAAAATGTATACATCTAAATATTATCTCCCTAACTATTTTGTTAATCATACAATTAATCTTGTAACCATGGTACTAATTAAATAAATAAATCCCATTCCCTATTATATATTACTCACATCATGCTAACCTTCCTACACCCCCCATGATATATTAATACCTTTATTATCCCACTAACATCTTATTAAAATACTAATCACACCTCATTTAATAACCACTTACTACACTTTCCAATTTAAAATTTAAAATATTATACCTACCCCATTATCCAACCTATCCATAGCCTCTCCTACATACCTTGATACTTAAACCACCATAAAACACATAAAATAATCCCCATTAACACTTTATCAAATATATAAGTATATAAACTATAGAGCCTTCTCTAACTTTCTAGAATTCTCTCAAACTAGAGGGTTTTAATGAATTTAAAATTCATTTTAATCCTCCCCCACCACCCTATAAATAAACAAGCATGGAACATGGTTGAAATAAATTCTAAAATCATATACAAGCTATCTTAGCCTTAATACCCTCATTTAATCCACATCATCCTTTCATCCAAGAAATACATTGACCCCTATTCCATCCATCTTAAATATTGAAACCACCATTATCAAGCAATTCAACAAACAAGTAAATTATCTTTGGAGAATCCATTTGAAGATCTTGGAGGGAAGAGAAGATAAGTAAGGTGATAATAATAATCTTCTTATAATTTTGTTTTGATTTTATATTCTCTCCCTTTGATGTTTTTGTAAGTTTTGGGTTAAGTTATTGTATATAGTATATTGAATCCATAGCTCAAATTTTATAAGCATACATTGATGCTTCACTCCTTGATGGTACTAGTACTATCAAATGCACTTGCCAAGATTCCTATGGTGTGGGATGTGAGTTATTTTATTTTCTCCCCTTGCATACAAACCTAGAGTTCCATATTTATATAGCGAGAGGGTGAAAATGAATAGTTTTCACCCCTAGGGGATAATTTTCTTGCTAAATTTTGAATTCCCCCATGGCCCTATTGGTTCTCCATTTTTATTCTTGGGAGGATTATTTTGGATCCTTTATCTATTTTCATCTTATTTTATTCTAATTTCTCCACTTTAATCCTCTAATACTAAAGTACGTGCTATTTTATTCTATTTGAGGGCCTATCCATCAAAATTCATTTTTTTACCTTATCTTTGAGGGGGCATCATGGCCATCCCAAATGCTATTTGGGGTATTTTTATGAGCTCATTTTTATACAAATAAATTGAAATAAACAAAAGTAGGAATTAAATAATTTTTTCTAATTATGAACATTTTAAGCAACCTTTTTATTCTTTAAAAATCTATTTATTCATTTAAATGTCTCACCATTTCCTTTCAAATAGGGTCAAAATTTAGACATCTAATTTCTACCACTATCATGTCAAAATTTCAAGTCGAAATGACTTATGATAATAAGACACAAAATGGACTAAATACCATTAAAATTATCTAATTCATCCACACATGTCACATGAAATTTTTGAAGCATATCGATGCATCCCTAATTGGGGAAATACATTGTACACAATCATCACCTTCCTCTGATTCATCTCCTATCAAATTTCAATCTAAAAAATTGACATTTTCAACCTCGTGTATGATAACTTATTAAGTTATAAGTATTATAAACATGATAATTAGTATTACTTAACTAAACAAATCCAATTAAATGGTTAAGTAAAAAATCCATGATAATTGGATGAATATCTAAATTTTTAAATTTAAAAATTTTAAAAAATATCTAAAAGTGACATCATCATGACATCATTTTTCATAAAATTAAATCATCTAAAATATCAACATAAACACAACAAATATCAAAAATGTTGAGTTATGCCTATTAATCATAATATTAGCTCCAAAATTGAATGCATCTAGTCCTCCAAATTTGACTAATCTTGGGTCCTTGATCCTCATCTTGAGATGGATAGTCCTCATCACTTTTCCAAGCCTATAAATATAAGGACCACCATAGATGAAAATAATTTTTTATTGTGAAAATAAAATCTATAGAAAATCCTTTATAAGCTTCATTTATTATCTTCAAATTTATCCATAAACCATAATAGATAATTCTTGGGGAGGTGTTGATGGCTCTAATAACATGACATTGCTAAGGAATTTGAGATCTAAATCCATACAAAATTATACATGTGAGCCAACTTTGAAATGATCATCAAAATATAAGGTACACATGTCTTGTTTATCTTTCTAATTTGTTATGTTACTTCAAATTTTACCAAATTTTAGTACCATGATTAAGAAATTATATTTTCTATTATTTTATGCTTATTTTTCATACTAATTATATGAAGGAAATATATATTTAACTAAACTAATAAATCAAATGATCTTACTCCTAATCTAAACTCAGAAAATAACAAGATAGAGAAACAACAAATAAAGAAACTAAACTAGTAAAATAACTAATTACAAACACATGAAAAGTTCATCACCTTCTCCATTATGTCATCAATGGTAGATTTAATCTTTTTGTGAAATGTGGATTTTCAATAATTTCTCTAATGCAAATGGGGAATGGGAATAATTTTGATAAGTAAATGTGCTCTTGATGGTTTTTATTCACTTTAAATTCTCTTGGAAAGTTTATAGTACTTTGTTATCTTGAAGGTGGAAGAATGAATATTATGGATTACATGCCTATTTATAGGTTTTTGGAATACATATCAGATCATGGAGGATTATTTGAATCTTTTAAATTATACAAATAATCAACGATGGTGAATGAGTCCTTATCCATGAGGATGATGACCAATTCAATTGGTTGAGAGGAAAAGTGAACTAGTTAGTTGAGTCATCAAGAATAGGTTAAGTTATTTTACAATTCAAGGTGTGACTAATAGGGTAGTTGAGGAAGTTAAGGGATTAGTTGGGTGAGTTAGTATGTAAGTGAGATAAAGGTGGAGTATGTCTAGGTAAGGTGGATAATCCATATTTATTTATTAAATTGGGAATAAATATGTGCATAATTTATTAATTTTGACTTATTTAATTATTTAAATTTGGAGGGAGAAATTATGTTCATTTGAATTTAAATAAGAGAAGAAGAGTTAGTGTTTTAGGTACATTTCAACACTAAATAAAATTTAGGTGTCTACATTTCCCCTCATGGAAATGGTGTTGTGAAGCAAGACAATTTCAAAGATAGTAGAAGAAGTAGAGCATTGATTATTGCAAATAAATAATTTCCCCAAATGAATGAAAATGAGTGTGATGATCCCTTGTTAAGTGTTCATGTGGTGAAGCTTACGAATGCTCAAAATGAATGAAAGAGGAAAAATTATGAAGTGATGAAGATTGTCAATAAATTAAAGTAATATAACTGATATCATACTTATATATTTTGAGGCATGTGTAAATAAGTTTACCCTAGTTATGAAAAATAGAGAATTTATCAAAAAAATAATATTTACCATTCTAAGACTGCACACTTGGTTAGTGCTCAGGACTTAGGGGTCACATGAGTAGATGTATGAATTATATATACCAATGATGGTAAGTTGGAGATCTAAAAATAGTAAATATAGTTTTTATAATTTGAGTTAAAGATTTACACAATGGATAGTTGTAATTATTTGATATAGATTTATAATGCTTTGATTAAGGTTGTCTTGAAATTTGAATAAAATGGATGAAAAAAGTGAAAAATAGGATTTGGAGGGAAAATATTTGAATTGGGGGGTAAGGTATATATAGAGGGAAGGGGAATTAGAAATTAATTTGTGTAATTTAGATTTCTAGAGTGATTTGTGAATAAAATTATGAGTGATTTATTTGGCTATAAGTTCATGGAGAAAAATGGATCAGATCCATATTCATCTACATGGTCATAAATTTATGAGGAGACATCAAAAACCTGAGAGGAGAAAGCCTCCAATAAGTGAAATTTCAAACCTAATCTCTATGATTTGGAAGCATTTATTTTAGTTTAAAGTTAGACTGAATAAATTTACATTTGTCTCAATTATAATTTTGATAATGAAAGTTATGAAATCATCATTTGTAATTAAAAAATCATGGATCTAGTTATAAAAATTATTAAATAGGGTCATGAAATAATTAGATATAAATGGGATCATAGATTTTCAAATTCATTATACACAATATCAAAATTTCTAAAGTGAGTAGTGAAATCATTAACCAAGGTAGTCAATTTGCACGGGGAATTACAAAATTTCAATACAAAGTGGTGCAAAAAGTTTAAATGGATAGATAAATTGTCAAAATTATTAAATTGGGGATTTTAAATATGAAATCATTGATTTCAGTTATGAAATCAATGAATCGGGTAGAAAAATCATCAATGTGGAGATCAAAATCTCTAGGGTTTGAAAATGGGTTAATTTAGCAAATAAATAGATATGTAGGTAGGGTAAATATGGAAAGAACAATGAAAGTAATGAATGTGCGAATGATAGTTGTTAAGGATGTATACAAATTTACAATATTAATAGTGTGATAATATATGTGTTATGTTTTTTAGGAGGTATTACCAATATTATTGACATAAGATTTGAGGCCAAGAATATTATTATGAGATTAATTGAGTATGAATTTAGGGTATTAGAGGCAACATGACTATTGTACATTGTACAAATGCCAAAGATTTGAGTCGATAGGAAATTATTGACTACATTAGCTGAGAGATGGTATAGTGAGATGAGCGTATTTCACCTAATAATAGGTTATATGACTATGACCTTAGAGGACCTATGGTAGATCTTGGGGATTCTGATATGAGGGACATGGGTGTAGTAGTGGTAGGGTTTAAAGGAGACTAATCTATACAATATATTTGGTGAAGGCTTGATTTTATTTATGAGAGGAGTGGATATATATAAATTTATATCCTTAGGGGTATATTTTTTGACTATTTTTCTTGTGTTCATTTTCAATGACATCATGCTACCTAATAAGAATGACAAACTATGTCTTATTGGTTTATTAGATGTCGTTAGTGATATGATGGAGATGGGAGAGAGGTTTTCATCGGGGCCTTGTGTACATGCACACTTGTACATGGATTTACATCATGTAGCACTATTTATATGGAAAGGAGATAGGTCCTTCCACTTTATTGTAGGTATGGTGCTGGGAACATATTACAGTAGAGAAAAAGGTTGGTCACATGATTACTAGAACAAAAGATGAGCCAATTATGTATGATTTTCATGTGATCATAGATACATAGAGGCCATACTTAGGAGATACGGAGTTTTATATGAGATCCTTGTATGAGGTGGATGAATATCATATTACTTGGATGACATAGATAAACTTCCAATGGGCACATGATGGACTATACATGAATTATATGATGACACAAGGATAAATCATGGGTGTTAATGACTATATTATTTAAAGATACAATCCTAATAGGGTTATGAGATATTTTGGCATGAGGAAACACATTCTAGCAAGGACACATGTGTTTCCAAGATTTATCAAAGAGAGATCAAAGTGGGGTATTTATATTGATTTAAATATTTTTGGTCACAACTTGACACATGTTCAGGTAGTTACATGGGTTGATATGAGGGATGTTATTGATGTATGTGTGGTGGATGTGTATGTAGAGTAGTGGGATAGATAATGACTAATGAGACTTATAGTACCATATTCTCCTCCATGAACTTGAAGACATAGATTGATAGCCAACTTAGGTAGATAACCATAGGGTACATGATTAATAGCGAGGATCAGAAGGGCTATTACAAGATAGAAAGGAGGGATATGGGGATAATAAGATGACCAAATGGGATTAAGGATAGACAATATATAGATTGATGATATGGAGATGACACAATTAGAGGATGAATGGATATTATAAGAGGTAGGTTTGGATAGAGAGATGAGAGTTACTACAAAGGAACCTGTTGAGGGAGGAAACTCCTCTAGTTATTATTGATAGTGATGGGGAGTATGATGGTGATGATATGGAGATGACACCTATTGTAGATACACATAGAGATAGTAGAGATAGAGCTAGGCCATTATGGTTGGGTAGATCACAAGAGGATCATAAACTTATAAATAGGTTGCATGAAGATATCCAAGTGTGAGATGATGATATAGTAGTCTTACATAGATAGGTGATTAGATTGTAGGTGGATGTGGATAACAAGGATGGCTATCTAAATCTAAGAGTTTTAGATATAAAATGTCTATAGAGTTAGGTGGATGGGTTAGATAGGGATGGCATGGTATTATCAATTGGACTTGTAACATAGGATGTAGATACCTAGACACCTAATGACATAGTAATATCATAGTGGTATAGATGGGAGATGGGTAATACATAGGTGGAGTTGGCATAGGCTAAGGTATTATTAGAAGGACATGGATAGGTGGAAACATTGGATAGGATCATGTAATCTATGGAGTATGCCACATACCATAGGAGTTTATACAAGGAGGTTGTTCCACAAGCATAATGAACACCTTCATATAAGGAGTACTAGACTAATAAATCTATGTTAGGGAGGTCAGTACATCTAGTAGAGTTAGAGAGGTCTATGGGGTAGGGATCACAGTGGGTCATGGGTCCTCCAAGGAGTAAATATGATGTTATGATCCTAGTCTAACCATAGATGCCCCATTTAAGGGTCATGGAGAGACTTGAGATGCCTTAAACATGATGTATCAATATATGTGTATTTGTGATATGTATCATTATATAAACACATTATATATATACATATACATACATATGTATGTGTGTATACACACACACACACACACACACACACACACACACACACACACACACACACACACACACACACACACACACACACACACACACACACACACACACACACACACGATTCATTTTAGATATCACAATTATGTTATCAGTATGTAATGGATAATATGGATTGTTATTATTTTTTTATTTTATGTATGATAGATGATTTAGATAGATAGTTATTATATGGATGGTAATTATATTTCTTGCTTTTTGAATTACAATAGCACATGTTAATCCTATTTAACATTTATTATGGTAGAAAAAGTGAAATGTAATGGATGATTTTTATGAGTGTATTAGATAGTTGTCTTATGTTTAGTTATATTTTGCATTTGAGTTTTAACATGAATAATTATTGAGCAACCTAAATTTTAATGTATCATAAAACAAAAAATCACCAATGATATAAAATAATCATGATGAATGGTTGTGTTTTATCCATAATAATGTGTGAAAAAAAAGTGTCATGATATGGATAAATCATAACCACACTATAATGAGATACACAAAATAATATTGATACACACACAATCAATGAAAAATTAGGCAAATTAAAATGTGTAGTATGTAGTGCATCATGAGCTATGAAGTTAGAAGAACATTAGATTATGAATACAGAAAATGATTTTGATAGCAACACTTTCAAAAAAAAACACACACTTTTGAAAAGAAAAAGTTCACATAAAAAGGCAAACAAAGATAAATTATTTAAGAAAAACAAAAATAAAAACAAAATATCACAAAATGATTTAAGATAAAAAAGATTTAAAAAAACCAAAATAGGTAAAATTAATGAAATGTAAGAAAAATAACCAAGAATGATTAAGCAAACAAGATTTTATAACTAATAATGGTTAAGGTAAAGAATTAAGTGAAGTAACAAAAAAATCGCAAAGGATAATAAGATTAAGAAAAATAAAGAAAAAATGGTTAAGGTAGAAGATAACTAGAAATGGTTAGGGTAAGAACATTTGAGCTAAAATAACCAAAGATGGCTAAAGTAAGAAACAACATCATAAAAGACTAAAATGATGACAAAAAATGTAGGTGAAAATATAACAAAATTAATTGACACCTAAAATATGTAACAAAATACTTAAAATCCTAGGATAAGGTTGAGATGTTTGGTATCCAAGATTCATGATAATATTTGAATGATTGATGAGGAATTTTTAAAAGAAGCACATTGATGTGAAATAAAACCATGCTTGGGGAAATGGATGATGGGGATGATGGTGGCCAAGTTGAGCCTAAAGACCATGTGTATTTAAGTGTTGCCTACATAATCCACCCTATACAAAGTCCATGTGGGGATATTAGACCAGATGTAGCTATCCCAATATGGGAAGTGTTGAGAAAATGGGTTGAGTGATAAAGTGTCTGATGAATATATACATGAGTGCCCCTCCCACTAAAAAGTGAATGATTAAATGATGACAATTGGTGTCAGAGATCGATATGTTGGTAGATATGAACAAGTGAAGTAACATGCATAGTTCAGAGTGTTAGTAGTTAATATGTGAGGGAGATAAAGATGGAATATGTCTGGGTGAGTTGGGTGACTAGATTTATTAATTAAATTGGGATTAAAAGTGTGCATAATTGATTAACTTTGAATTATTTAATTATTGAAATTGAGAGGGAGAAATGGTGTTAATTTTAATTTAAATTATGGAAGAAGAGTTAGTGTTTTAAGGTGCATTTTGACACTAAATGAAATTTAGGTGTCTATACTAACAAAAATTAACCTCTTTTTTATTCATGTTCTTAAAATTGGTGTGGATGGTTTTTGGGTTGTTTAACTTTGGGTGTTTTCATAGGATGTGGATTTTGGATTGTTTCATATTGAGTAAAACTTGTAACCTCCCATATAAAGGTTAGGAACACCACATTTTTGTTCATAATGTTCATTTGGTAATTGATATCCCTCCTTTGTGTGAGGTATAAAACTTTGGTATTTAGAAGGGGATATGTTAAGATTATTTTGATGAGTAATTATGAATGAATAATATCTATGAACATCCACATATAAATGGGTAACTGGATCACATTTTTTGTGTTATACTCTTTCTTTAAATGGAGAAGGAAGACCTATACTAAAAATTAACTTCAAATCCAAATATGAAGGTCTAAATGCTAGCTCATATTATTTAATTTAGAATCATATGGTATAATCTTTAAAATATTCATCATCCTCATAGATAAAAAGTGCAAGTTTGGAAATTTAGGATATCTAAATTGTGGTACCCTTGGTATATCATTCATAGAGCTTGGAACATTTTAATAACTTGGTTCATTCACCTTTGGTAGAGATATAACAATTGGTATTTTAGGGAGCTTTGGTAAAGGCACCTATTTTAGTATGGTAAAAATGTTTTCCATGAATGAATATTTTAGGAGATATTTATAGTGTAAGATTTGTAACATTAGGATCCTTTTTCACTTTAGGTTTGTAATGATTCCCTGTTCTTGGTGTCTTAAAGTTACTTGGTAAGGATGCCATAATGTCTTAGTTAACTTTTCAATAAAATTCAATATCAAATTAAAGTAAAAGAGAATCACCAACCCTAGTAATAGGGATATTTCTATTAAAATGTTGTAAAATTATGGGTTTAAATTAATTTAATTTAAGAAATCCTCACTTTATTTGTGATTTTTAAATCGGTCATAATTTCTTTATGTAGTTGTCAAAACATTTGATGATCATATGAAGGAGAATCTTGGTCATATGTATCCATTTTTCTGTAGAATATACATGAAGAGCATGATGAGATGAATTATCTTGTTGGTAACTAATATCATGGACCAAAAATTCCCATATAAACCATGGGTGAATAATGTGTTTGAGATGGTATCTAGGAGTACCTTGAATAGATATTGAAATTCCAAGCATCACATATTCCCACTTATCTTCATGTAGTATTATTTGATATCTTTAGTTATTATGGTATATAAATTGAAAAATATACCTTTCTTCTCTTTTATATTCATCCCTTGGTTGAGTATATTTATCCATAAAGGAATTATTTATTTTATTTTTTGAAATAAAAGTAAAGAGATAGATCAAGCATAGAATATAAAACCTTAGGAAGCGTCACCCTCAAATATTTTATATTCGTATAAATTGGGTTCACTAAATGTTTAACCCTAAAATATAGATTAAGGTAATATAGGGTTTAAAGGGGTAGAGATAGAATATGGCACAAGGATGAAATAATATCTCTAAAGTAGGCCAATTAATTAAAAAACTTAGATAAACACATACTTGATTTATTATATTGAGATATGCTAAAAATATAAATTACAACCATGTTAGATATTATAATGATAATGAAAACAAGATAGTTGGTTCTAATGATAATATAGATATAGATATAAAACAAGAATAAATTAGTGTATATTTTAATTTTGGACCAGTTCCCTCATTCTATAAATTGTGCCTCTATATATGCAAACACTTATGTCAACCTAGGATAGTTACATCAATGCTAATGTCTAACTTGGACATAGATTTCAAGTATAAAATATAATTTAAAACTAGATATGAACACTTGGATGATTATGAGTTTTATGTCACCTTTAATCTAGTGTACTTAGATCTAGGTCATGGAATGTTTCTCCTTATCAAATGATGAAACCCTAGTTCTTCATATTCATACTGGAAAAATGGTTTATTGGGTACATAGTATCGAGGTAACCCAAATAACCCTCAATTAATGATCAATACCTATATATTCAATATTAGGAAGATGACTTCATAATTATATAATTCTCCCTTACATGTTATATTATGTGTGTATCATGTAATGTGTGATAATAAAGTATATAGAGTGACATATCTTGTAACTTGGAAAATGTGTCTCATGGAATGTTGTTTTAGTAATTTAGACCTATAGATGTATTGTCCTTATGAATGATATGGAAATAAGATAAAATAGGGAAAATTTTCTCACTTGAGTTCTTGATTAAATTCTTTTGGTAAATTTCCTTGTGAGTTATTTGGTCTATTCAAGGTGAAAAATGTATGAGGTTTGATCTTATTTATATAAATCCATTTGGATAATATATCACATTAAAAAACTTAGTCAAACCATAAGAATACATTTCATTTGATAAATTTATGACTTTAGGCATTGGATACTTATGTTGGGGTATGGAACTTATGTTGATGTAGGTATATAATTGGGACACAAATGTCTAGGAAGCTATAAAATATGTATAGGTCCAAAATTTGAAGAGATAGAAGATAAGTATATTTATAACATTTTAATCATAATATAGGGTCTAACTCATTAGAATAATATTGGTTAGACTAATAGATAATAAATTATCATGTATAGATAGAGTATGTGATCCTTTTGGTAACAAGATGGTCTAGAAGTTAAAGTTACATCCATGATATGTATTTTTGAAGTGTATAAGTCTAGGGTGTTATATAAGTCATAAATAGTTTCTATAGTGGGCTCAAGTGAATTTTATTTGACCTTAAATACCCATCCATCAATGAACACTTCATACATAGCCATATACTCCAAACATGGCCTCAGATTGTTGTAGTTATCCCCTTTGTGTGGGCATGTGTGTGAACAATTGTGAAATTATACTCTATGTGAGTGAATACAGTGATATAGTTTGTAACTTAACAAATAATACCCATGGGATACTATTTTAATGGTTTAAACATGTAATAATATTTATCCTATGACTAATTTAAAAATAAGTAAAAATAGAATATCATAACTTAGTTTTGAAAATGATATTTAGCAGTGTAGTGTGATCTTGAGAGGTGTTTGCTTATATATTGCTTGGTGGACAATGAATGATCCTTGATTTGTATTAATAGCATAAATTTTGAAATAAATATCATGGGAAGGTTAAATAAGAAAAAAAAAGATGACATTTACATATCAATAAATTTATAATTTTTACCATTTGGAAGTTAGGGAAACTAGCATTAGATTGGGGACACTAGCTTCGATGCTAATGTCCTAATCTTGATGTTAATGTCCTGTAAGATAAAAAAACTACTGTATATCTATAAAAATCTATGCAAGATGTAATTTAGGTTTAATGCAAAATGTAGGCTATAGGTGATCTATGTCATCATAATGCTAGTGTTATAATATAGGATAAGTAAGTTGGCATAGTGAGATGGTGAACATGAGCCTTTAGATAGTGGCAAGGTCAATAAATGACGGGTCAAGATATGATTGATATTTTTCAAGTGTAAAAAACTAATATTTCATATAAAATTATATATATTTATCTAAGATAGAATAAAAGAATAGATCCGCCACTAGTTTTTAAAATAGGTAAATGGTAAATTAACAAAGAGGGGGAGAGAAAACAAAAAAAAAATGTTATCCAGAAGGATCTAGGGAAGTAGATCTCAATGTAGTTCATCATAATTTCTAATTTAGAATTATTATTATGTACAAAAAATTAAATTTAGGGTGGAAACTAAGCATGAATTTACAAGATATAACTATTATTCAACATTGTCTCAAAACTCTTGGAGTGTCAATAATGTATTTCACAATCTATCAGTAACTATAGATGATGTTGTCACCACACTTCTCAGTTATGAATTGGTTGCTACCAAATATTTTAATATTTCAAAAAACACTTCATATCCCTCCATTTTATATTAGTGCACACTTACCTTATTTTTAGTTAGTTATGTGAAGTATGTAGAGAAAAATGAAGTTAGGGAGTACATAAAAACCATGCATCTAATATCCTAGATATTATACATAACATAATTAAAATTTTATATTACATCACTAAATTACTTGTAAATTTTCTTATTTCCTTTACTTGTTAATTTACACATTACATTTACATATATTTTAGCATTTTAAAATTCAATTATGTATATAACACATATTAGATTTATTTATGTAGATTATTTGTTGGGTCTCTTTTTAGGCCCCAAATTAGTTGTATCAAATTATACATGATTCATATTTTTTCTAAGTGGGATCATTATGTATTTTAAATTCATATTTTGTTGTATGTATATTCTTAAAATGTCTAGATATATGAATCTAGGGCTCAAGACTCGTGATATTTTATCATACCTTGTTATATATCCTTAGATGGTAGACAAATATTTAATGACACAAAATCTATAAATGTTCCAAAATATTATAGATGATGCATTCTAAAGATTAAAAAATATTTGGAAGAAAATTATGCATGTCAATGATCATGTATTATTGATCATTTATCATTATATCTAAAGTATTAGACTCTTTCCAACACCTCTCATTCACATCAAACATTTGGTGGTTGAATAACATACAAGGTAAAATTTAATCTGGACATCCCTAAATTTGAAGGTAAACTAGACGTACGTGACCTAGATAATTGAATTAACTTAAAATGTTCATAATATGTATTTAATGAATATTATTTTTTCTCCTTTGAAAATTTTATATCAATAAATGATTGTGGGGAAACTACTGCACTTCACATGAGAATCATGAAGATGATTTCAATTTAGACACATCTATAGACACATGGAATGGTTTCATATAAGAACTCAAATAAACCTTGTAATATCCTCAACACTCCAAACTATAGATCGTAAGCTTACCAAAAGAAACATAGGTTCTAAAACAATGTTGCAGCTTACAAGGAAATTGTGGAGATCACAGACTCTGTTGGAAATTATGATGATAAATACCTTAAGTTCTCCTAGTTTCACTAAGGCAAGGATCAATCTATGCAAGAATACACAGATACACTTCATAATTGATTTCCAAATAGGTTATTCAATATTATATTGTTTTGAAATATGGGTCAAGCTTGATGTCACATATCTAGTTAGATATCAATTTCCTATATATCTATTAAATAAGAGAATTCTACATATTTGATTTCAATTTTAAAGCAAAGGCTAAGGTTAATTATAAGACATAAGATTCTAAGTCTCAGACCAAGTAATAGCGTGAGCCTTCTAAGTAGAATTAAAAATTAGGAAATGTTCTAAGAATCCTCAAAAAAAGAAGAAACAACCATCAAATGACCAAAAAAAGTAATCCAAGACTAGAAAGGGGTGTTAAGTTCATGAATTAATCAATCATTCCAGTGATGAGTTTCACACTAGGAAGAATCTACTAGCATAAATTTAATTAACAAGTACAAGCACTAAGACTATAGATAATGGTACATTTATCATTGAATATAAATCCAATGTCATGGTGGGTATCGAAACAAATTGTACTATACTTGTATAAATAAAGGAAGTAAAAATATTATTCCATTATACAATGTGGATCAATGATCAACTAGTACACTTCATAATTTAAAATGGAAGTCATAGGAACATGATTTCTCCCAAATAATTTAAAATATTAGACTTTCCATTGACACCTCACCCAAAAACATTCTCCATTGGCCAATTAAATCTAGATATGAGAAATACGTCTTTCAACAATGTCAATTAGTGTAAAACATTAAGCCTTTTCAATATCTATTCCTTTGTAATATTGCTCTATTAGAGGTATGTGATGTTTTAATTTAAAAAATCTATATTTAGTAGTGACATGAATTTTATGAGGAAAATTCTAGAAGTATTATCATTGATGTTGGTGCTAAGAGATGCCACATACCAAAATTAGTTCCCAAACTATCACTCATTAACACCAAATAATATAAGAATCTAGTCACATCTAATAAAATGTTTATGATTTTGATGATGAGGTATAAAATTAAGAAAATACTCATGACACTAAATTTTACCATAGTTTCTCTAATAATACTAGTATATACCTTAGAGTTGAATTAAATTTTGTAAGAATATAATGATATATATTAGCCACCAAAGGAAGTGCCTACACACTACATGGTGAGGTACACTATTGATTTGATTCCTAGACTACCTCTACTTAGTACCTCTTTATATTTTAGATAATCTATAGAGAATGAAGAGATCAAGTGGAACATCTATGAATTTATGGATAAAGAACATATCAAGCCCAATTTAACACCATATGGTAGCTTGATTTTGATTGTACAAAATAAGTATGACACATGGAGGTTATGCATCGATTAAAATTTTCTCAACAAGATCATAGTGAAGACCCATTTTCCTCTTTGAATATTGAGTATTTATTGTACTAGTTCCATAATGAAAAATTATTCACCAAAATTGATCTCAAATATGGATATCATCATATTCTTATGGAACCCATATACATTTAAAAGATAACCTTCAAGTCCAAATAGGATTTATTTTAATGGTTGGTTATACCCTTCAACTTAACTAATTCTCTATCCATATTCATCAAGATGATGAATGACATTTTAAGGCCATTCACCACATCAATTATGGTTGTCTATACTGAAGACATCTTAATCTTCAAAAAAACATGGGATGGACATTTGTACCATATCAAGAAAGTGACTGAAACTTTGAAAAAGCACCCATTGTACACATACATGGATTTTTTTCATTTTACATGTAATAAATCTAATATATTTTATAAATTATTGACACAAAAAGATTGCATGTGGACTTGACTAAGATTCAAGTCATCCAAGAATGGCCACAACCAAAGAATCTCATAGATATCCAAACTTCTTGGGATTATTATTATTTTTAAGTGATATTTGTACTTAATTTATCTCATGTGACTTGGCCTCTAAATCAAGTTACCAAAGGTGGTGTTAAGCAAAAGTTCATATAGTCAAATACAAAATAGAAAGTATTCAAGTAATTGAAATGCAAAATGTGTTCTAAACTATTAATTGCATTAATGGGTTTTAAAAAAAATTTTGAGATTGAGATTTATTTATTAAACCATGAATTTGGATAAGTCCTCACTCAATATAATCATATAATTTATTACCATGTCTAGACTTTCACCATGCTAATAAGAAAATACTAAACACATGGTCATAAATTTATGCTATTATTTAAGCATGTAAGAATTGAAAGAATGATATCTTGGGCAAGGATAATATGATCCATATAGTTAATAATCAAATTCAATTCTTATATTCTTATAAAAATTAAGAATAAGAGAATCATAAAATATTCTCTTCTTATATTTAACAGTTCCATGTGAACATGCATAAGTAGGGAAGTGTTAATCCAATCATAGATTTTATGAGTTGTATATTGATTTAAACTATATTTTTTATACTTAATACATGTAGATATGAAGTTAAAAAATGGTAAAAATTGTATCAATATATCATAGAATTTTTAGATATCTATCAGAACTTGCTTTACAAAAATTTAGTCTAGATTTATACTTGTAAGCTAGACTCTTATATCACCTAAGAAAATTTTTCATTTTGCATGAGGTAGAGATGTAAAAACTAATATGGGAGGCCCATTTTAGTAAATTAGTAGGATATTTTGGAGTTTAAAAGATACTTACAGGGTTATAGAAGTAATTTTGGCTACACATCAGAGAAAATGTTTCAAAATACATCAATTCATGTACCACATGCATAATTTCTAAACTAGTTAACACCAAATAAGGGTTTTACACACGTGTCAATTATAAAAAGACTATAGGAATATATTTACATGGAATTAATCTTAATATAATATTCTAAAAAACACACTAATGATTGTGTTTATGTATTAGTTTATAGATTCTCAAAGATATCATTCATAATATACTATAAGAAAAAAATCTCAACTATAAAACTAACTCACATATAGTTTCACCATGTCTATATCCACTTTATAATCCCATAAACTATCATTTTTGATAAAGATACAATGATTTTGAGTGATCTATATAAATATACTTAATATATGTTAGACACAAATTTGAATAAGTTTACCAGAATTCCATCTTTAGATTAATGGATAGATGGAAGTATTAAATAGGATGATATTTATTTATATTAGAGTGTATAATTAAAATAGGTAAGGAATTAGGTGATAGGTTATTTTTATACCTCTTATTTAACTAATTAATGGATTGGTGTCATTTTTACTAGGGATAGTATCTAAGGTTATATGCAATGAGACCATTGGATATTTGAGTTTATAGTGCATTTTTTGGAGGGTTTACTTTACTATGATGTTTAAATGCTAAGGACAAAATATAAAATTATAATTATATATTTTAGAAAAGTAAATCTATAAAGTTTTATTAACTAAATATCTAGTATGACATTACTTGTTAAATGATTATTTAGTTCACATCATCAACACCTAGAACTTAAACATCTGGCATAAGACATTATGATGTCCTAACTCAACTTATCTAGTTGGGTAGGATAGTGTGATATTTTAGAATGTGAGAATGTTATCTATTATCAATTAAATGGATTCTTGAAATTTTTTGAATATGGATATAAGTTAACAAACTTTTCTTTCTATGATATTAAAAGACACTCTATATAAATAAAAATCACTTGCTTTGAATTGAAAACAAATTTTGCATTTAATGGAAACACACTTGCATTAAAAGGAAATTCACACTTGGCTTGAAAAATAAATCACACTTTGATTTAAAAATGAAATCACACTTTACATCAAACTATAATATACCTGAATTAAAAAAATATACTTTTAAACTATGAACTAAAAATACTAATTTAGTCTAATCTTCAGAGAGAAGTGGGTCCTTGCTCCTTCCTCAGAACAGGATCTAATTTTACTTAGTAATGAAAAGGCATGTTGAATTTTATTTCATTATCAAAAGAACATATATAGATAATTGAAACTACACTGGAATGCTTTTTATTTATCATCTAATTTTTTATCACTATCTATTCATTCATTCATTCATTCATTGATTATTTGGAATGATAAGGAGACATGTATTTAAAGCATACCTGAACAACTATTCAAATAATACAAAATCTATAAATATAAACAACCAAATCCACTTATTTAAAATAGAAGATCTAGGAATCAGATCCCATGCTTATAATGAGGCATCGAAACCAATTAAAATAATAATAGACGTAAAATAAATAACATAGATATGAAGAGATTATGTCCAATTTTACAAAATATAAGTATATTTATATCCAGATTATTTTAGACCATTAGTATGAGTAGTAATGTCTAAAAGAATATATCTAAATATGAAAAGTATATATATATATATATTTTAAAATTTCTATCTTGATGTATATGATCTAGCTGGACATCTTCAAAACATGCCTAGGCATCTTTGAAGCATTGTTGTATAGGTCTTTAGAGCATATTCAGAGCATCTTTAGAGATAATGATCTTTAGTCTTGATGTGTTCTTCTCCAAATATTCAAAAAAAATTCCAAAAAGGGTTACCAAAACTATTTTTTGACATATCAAAATGATCCCACCATAGGGATGTATTTTTGTATACAAAACTATACTCAATTTATCCATGTTAGACATAAATAACAAGATAAATAATATACAATGTATCATATACAAACAAAGGATAATTGTATTCATTACTACTTATATAAGACCTTAACTATTAAATATAATTCAATATATAACCAAAATGCAACACTTATGAATAATTTATATTAGATATAATGAGTTATATGGAATGCTCATCATTTTTGCCTCACACATTAAGTTTTGAAAATCTTCTTGCAAACTAGTGGGAGAACTATTATTCAATCTAGGAGTTTGAATTCCAACCACTGACTGAGATCATACATTTGAAAATGGTTCCCCCAATCATAATGGTTTTTGGGTAGAAATCTCAAATCTCTTGCCATTGTATGTAGCCATGCCTAAAATTCTAGTTTTACCTGATTGTGCCAATTTTACTAGGGAGACTTAGGACAAAGAAGAATGGGAGGACTAAATCTCATTCCAATCCACACATCTGATCCTCCTTCATCTAAGATCTGAGTGATAATTTGAGCAACTACTCAAGTTCTAAGAATACTCTATATGATGGTGGTGGGACTCATAACTTCCTTACATTTTTATATAATAGTAAAGTATCCCACCTAGCCATACTTGCATTAATGGATCTAGTGGAATACTTGTAAATAAAATGTATGAAAGCTACTAAATTTGATCTCAACAATTCATGATATTTATTTTTCATGTACATATGGTATATAGGCTAGAAAGTAGTAAGAAGTTGATGGACTCTAAAAACTAAGGTCTCATGCATAGCCCTATAGTGTTCTATGATTCAAGTAATTTATTATGTGCTTGATCCCAAGCTATATGATTTCTCATGGTAGAAATGAAATCATGTAATTATGTTTCCCCTACAAATAAGTTCACTAAAAGTCTAGACTTGTAACCCAACAACATGTTACAAAGATAGAACTCACAAACTTGATCTTATCTCTCTCTGTGGTACTTTTTATAAATACATCCATAAACATATATTCATCTTCAATAAAATGAGGAAAACTAAGAGAAATAAATTTCATTTGCAATTTGTAAAATTATTCATGAAGAAATATAATATATAAAGAGGAAGGTTGTCTGCAAGATAACAATTTTTTAGAAGTTTCACAAATATTCTGGAAGGAAGTTTGAGATTTTTATAATTGTTGTTGAGACTCTAATTTAATCCTATTATTTTATTCTTCCAATTTTTTAATCTTATGATGATAATTATTCAAAATTTAAATCATTTCATGAAGTTGTAGAGGGAAAGAAGGAATAGCCCTTGTAGGCCCTTTAATTTGTACAACTATTTCCCTAGTTTCCCTTTGCATAGCTTGTAAAGAAGCTTGTAGCTCTACAATCTGAGTGGTTAGCTCTTGTATGAAAGTAGTTTGTTGGGTAAGCAATGCAATTTTACTAGAAATAAAATGTTGTAAATTATTAATCTGTGTATTCTTACCAGAAATAGAATTTTATAAACTAACAATTTGGGCATCCTTATTTGTAAGGGAATTCTATAATGTGCTTAGTTAATGAGACTAGTAACATAAATGATTATATATTATGATATTATTAATATTAAATACTATAATCATTACTTCTTTTACCCTAAATTGATCAACAAAATATTTATATCTTATTTCCAAACTAGAAATAGTTTGATTCTTGCCTTGTAATGTTAAACGGAGAAAATATAACTCTACCTATCATTGTTGAATGGTTTCCTCATGTTGAGATAGAGTCATGGCATGCTACAACTCCTCATACTCATAGATAGGCTAGGGATAAGATGAGGATTATTCTATAAGTGGAGTTTTCCCCTTATTAACTATAGAGGGTATTGGTATATATTCTTCTTCAGTTGTAAGTTCATGTACAAGTTTTTTTCTTCAATTATTTATTCAACATCCATAAATTCTATGGGAGAGATTAAACTTCCCAAAAAAAATTCTACCCATACATCACCTTCTTCTTCCTCATAGATAATTATGTAATGAATTCATTAGGGTTTGATTGGTGGAGTAGGGTTTTTTTAGGAAACCCCCATTTTTGTTTTTGACCTTAGATACAATATCTTCAAAGATGATGGTGCCAAAGATGGACCTTATTCTATTTATGTTATTGTAAGAGGAGGAGAAGTAGGACATGGTGATTGCTTACTAGGAATTTGGGATGATTTTCATATAAATGATGACCAAGCGTTTTCACTTTTAGGTTTCTTAAAAAGATGATGCTGATAGATGAGGTGAATCAAACCATGATGTCGAACTGACCCAATTCCTCTTTTTAATTTTTGAGATACATTGATTATATCATGGTAAATAAAGGATGGTAGGTTTACTTGGTATTTTAGTCTACTAACTCCTTTCCTTAAATAAATGAGAATCCTCATGGTATCTCCACCAACCATAGTGAATTGACTATCATAGGTGAACTACTTCATGACTTAGTATGCAACATTATGCCATGGTAGTGGAATACTATCTTGCATGATTCCTCTAGCCATGCCTTATGGGGTTATGACCAATCTAAGATGGGGTTAATTATCATATATGAATAGTTTAATTAGATCAATAAAACTTAATTTATTAGTGACAACCATACCCTCTTCAAGGATCCTTTACAGTTTATTGATTATAGAGGAATCCACAAGAATATGCTCACATTTGACAATAAAATGATCCTCATCAAAAAATTTAAAGACAATCTTGGATAATATTTTCCTAAAAAAATTGAATTATTTTTATAAAATTCAACCATAATTTCATATAAAAAATATCCCTATCCAATTCATCTTGCAACAAGATTTCTACTAATTTTGGTTCACTTTTCTTCTTCTTACCTTCCATCTTCAGATCTATTCATAGTATTCTTAATAACCTACTTGCATAATGATAAACTAAGCTCAAATTTTTAGAGTATAGAGGAAGGCAATAAAATAGGTGATGTGATGGAATAATGAATAAAAAATAAATAGTGTATCATGAAATTATGGCCAATCACTCAGAACATGTGTAGTTCAATGAGAAAGTGCTTTTTAGGGTCACTATCAATTACATGGTGTGAGGGGTCATAATTGAAAGCACTTGAAATAATATCTACAATGATTTCTACATCAAGTCATATATTTTTGAAAAGTTATTTTAAATTAAGTTCACATCAACTATTGAAGTGTGGAGACGGTACTAGTTCTAATCACATCTATATGGCATCACAAGAACTTATCCATAATAAAAAGTGTTTTCCACCTAATGGTCATACATGCAAAACATAAAATAGAAATGGCCAACCTTTTGAGAAAGAAGTACAATTGTACCTCTACTTATAGATCCATGCCTATCTCCTAAAATTTCCATGTGTCATGTAAGAATAATTTTTTTAGAAACCAAGGTTAGCTAGCAAGATAATAGTTTATGTTTATTGTAGAATTTTCTTCTAAAAAGTGCCATTTCTGGTTTTCACCTTTCGTTAGTTTTTTTTTTAATACATTTATTATTATTTCATATATATATATATATATATATATATATATAGAGAGAGAGAGAGAGAGAGAGAGAGAGAGAGAGAGAGAAAGAGAGAGAGAGAGAATTTTTAAGGGAGGATAACCATCAGTTTTTGGTTTTCAACACTCTTCTTTTATTGTATGTCTACTACAAATATCATTTTGCCTTAGTGGAAGAATTAGGTTCTTAAATAAGGTCAAATTGGTCTTGATTTTATTTAATGAATTATTCTCTGATGAGAGGTCTTATATGCACCTTAAGTCAATTAACATGGACAAAAAGTGTCCTTTGTTCACCATTGATTGGTTAAAGTTGGAAAAATCCATTTCTATAAATGGTTTTGATCAGGTATGGCCCCAACCATCTTGTCATAATCTTACCTTTAAAATGTTAGAATATATAATCAAATATAAGTGCCTAATAACTTTCTTGAAAATGTATTTCTTTGAAGTGAGTATCATGCCACTACTTTCTCTACTTCTAGATCATGTTGCTTTGAGTGAGTGCATCTATTTTTAGTTGATCCAGCCCATTTAGTTGTATGATTCTTTATTTTTGTGCTTCATCAAGATCAATTCCCATATCAACTATTATATTTAATATCTACAATTCAAATTATATTGGCAACAAAGGTTTCTTTCCAAACACAAGTTCATATGGAGAGAATCATTTGGTAGTCTTACATGTCATGCTATACGCCTAAACTACTTCATGTACTCTATCTACCCAATATTTTATGTTGTTATTCACTATTTTAGTCAAAATATTTTTAAAATCTCATTTGGTAACCTCTACTTGCCCATTATCTTGGGGATGATATGATAAGGATTTATAGTGATTGATTTGGTAAAGTTTTGTGAAATCTTTGATCATGCTAGACATGAATTAGGGCCTATGATAAGTAAAAATAGATCTAGGAGCTCCAAATCTCAACATTATCTTATGATATAGTAAATTAATAGCCATTTCTTCCCTAGTAAGGATGAGTGCCTACACTTTACCCACTTAGTAAAGTAATCAATACATACTAATAAATAATCTTTTCTTGAGATGGTGGGTTAATTGGTCTAAAAAAAATCAAACCCCATTTCTCAAATGGTTCTAAACTTGTTTGAGGATAGAGAGGAATTTTTGAGGATAGAGTAGGCTTACCAATCCTTTGGCAAGGATCACATTACCATACAAATTTTTTTATAGTAATAACCTACACTAAGGATCTTATGAATGGTATTTTTTGTTGAATAATGTTCTCTTCCTCATTTACTATGGCATTATTTTATTATGTCAAATACTTCTTCTTCTCTAACATACCTACAAAGTACATGATCAGGTCCAGTTTTAAAAAACATGCCTTTGAACCACTTAAAATGAAAAATAACTCTAATCAAATATTTTATTTATTTATAAGTAAAGGAATGAGGATAATTCCCTATTTTTAAGTAATTTTCCATGTCTATAAACCATGGGGAGTATGTGGATATATAAAATAGTTGTTCATCTAGAAAAGAATCCTTCACAAGTTCATCTTCACCTACAGTGATCAATATAGACAAAAAGTCAACAACAAAATTATACTTCCCAAGTTTATCTATGATGGTAATGTAAAATTATTAAAACAATAATATCCATCTAATAATTCTCCCACCAATTACTGATTTATTCATTAAGTACTTAATAGCTTAATGATCTGTATAGATAAACACTTGATAATGAATAATGTAATACCTAAACTTGTTTATGGCATAAACAACAATAAGAAATTCCTTTTATATGGTAGTGTAGTTTTTATTTTTGGGAGTAGGATTCTTTCTGATATAATAAATGGCATACATTTTTTTGTCCTCATCTCTTTATCCTAGAACTACTCCTAGTGCATTATTGGAATCATCAATATAGATATGAAAATTCTTTCCCCAATTGGGTCCTTTAAAAACTAGAGTAGTCATGAGTTTTTTATTTAATGTTTCAAAAGATTATTGACACTTAACATTATATACAAATTCATTGTCTTTTGTTAGCAAGGAAAACATAGGTGCAACTATTTTGATGAAGTCTTCAATAAATCTTGTATACTATCCTACATGACTGAGAAAACTTTTAATATCTATTTGTGTTTTAGGAATGAGGAGCTTATCAATTACCTCAATATTTTTAGGATCTAGTTTTTCTCTTTAAGAAGAGATATTATGTCCTAAGACTATCCCTTTATCAACCATTATGATGCACTTCTCATGTCTCAAATATAGTTGGTGTTATTCACAATTGGTAATAATTTTATCTATATTATTTAATTATTCATCAAATATAGTACCATGAAAAGTGAAATAATTTATGTACACTTCCACACAATCATTTATAAGATCAAAAAATATAACTAACACTACTCTTTAAAAGTTAGTAGGTTCATTGCTCAATCCAAAAGGAAGGACTGTATAAGCAAATGTTCCCCAGGGGAAGGTAAATGTAGTTTCATCTTGATCTTTAAAGGCTATTCTAATTTCATTATATCCATTGAAGCCATATAAGATATAATAGTACTAATTCCTTGCCAAGTTGTCCAAAACTTGATTAATAAAAGAAAAAGGAAAGCAGTCTCTCATAGTGGATTTATTTAGTTCTCTTTAGTCTACAAAAACTCTCTATTTTCCATTATGTTTAGGCATAATGACCAGAGATGAAACCCATTGAATATCAAATATGGGATAAATGAAACCAACATCTAATAGGTTTTCTATCTTTTTCTTTACAATTTATTTCAAAGTTGGGTTAATTATCCATTGTGGTTGTTTGATTGGTATACCATCTTTTGTGTAGATGTGACATGTATAGACATTGGGATGTATTGATTTCATATCACTGTAATTCCAAATAAAATATTTTGTGTGTTGTACCAATACATCAAATACTTTTATTTCCTACTAGTAAGTTAACTAGCTATTGATATTCAACATTTTAATGGATTGGATTTCAATCTATTTAATGTCTAAAATAATGGAATTTAACTATTTGTATTTACTAATAAAGGCATTAAATGGACATGTGTGTGGTAGTAACATGTGAAGTGTAGCCACATACTTATAATAAGTTTCACTTTTAGAGAGAATATTGGTGAATAGATAATGAAAATCATGTGAAACTAAATTTTGCCCATTTTAAGCCCAATCAACTATGGCTTATTGTATATCTTGTAGACTAGATGACAAGTTTGGGTAACTTATGGCATTCTATTGATTCTTAGTAATGAATTTTAATTCCTCCCATTCATTATTATTCATCTTTGGAGCAAAGTGATTAGTCTTCAAATCTAAGCTATTAGTCTTTGGAGCTAGGATTTTAGATTTTATAACTAGACTCTCACACTTCTAAGCTAGGTTGTTGGAATTTTGAGTTAAGCTATTGGAATTTAAAGATAGACTATCCAACTTTAAGGCTAGGTTGTCTTGATAAAAACCTTATATTATTTGTTCTTCAAACTCTTAGACATGTTCTTTGATGGTCACTATAGCTAAGGAAGACACACTAGTCTAATTTTGTTTAGGTTGATCCACCCATATCTATTCAGAAAGACCCATTGAAGGTCTACTAGGTGGATATATATATAGTGTGAATTCCATTAGAAATGATCATGTTTATTAATATACAATCAATTCATGTTATAATTGTATCTAAACAAGGTCTTCCAATAATGATTAAATATCCTACCCTCTTGGGTTTAGATTGAAGGATCATGAAATCCATAGGGTATTCCTAGGATTCTACGGTGACTAGAACATTTTCTATGGTTCCTTCAGGTGAAATAGTGGATTGGTCTACCATTTTCAAGATTATAGTAGTAGGTTAAAACCCTATGAGGGATAAAGATTCTACTATGTTGATAGTCATTATGTTGATGGCAAAACCTAGATCTATAAGCACATTTGTAATAGACTTGTTCCTAATTATCATAGTCATTATAAAACTAATAGGGTCTCCATAATTAGGAACAAGTATGTTTCCTGCTAGTAAATCAATAATTTTACTAGTTACCTAAATTGTTTTAGGATATTATTTATTCCTTCCTTGTTATTTGATGCACAATCATTTAATGATTTGATTCAACTCAGGATTATCCTTAATGTCTCTTAGTAGTGGAATTTCTATCTTCATCTCTTTTAATCCATGCATCAATTTAGAATCTTCCTTAGGTTTTTCTTTCTTAAGTCTCTCAAGGAATGGAACAATAATGGGATATTGAATTGTGGTTGGTATGATTAGAGTTGTTTTGGATTCTCCCTCTTCTTCATTTGGTTCTTAGACTATAGGTGATTCAATATTGCTTTCATCATTGGCAATTTCAGTTATGGTAATGGGTAAATCTCCTAATACCTTTCATAATATGAGTTGAACATTATTACACTCAAGTGAACTACTTGCAACATTAATTTCTTGATCATATCCATAAATAGGTGTATTTTGCCTATTTTTTATTTTTACCACTAGTTGGGTAGGTAATTAGGGTTGGTTAACATGCTTCTCAATTGGTGGTGGCTAAGGTTATGAAGGCATCAAGGCCTAATATGGAGTAAAAATTCTTTGTGTTTGATATTGTTTATTTCACCATTGAGGTGGTGACTACTATATCTAATGTGATTGTTGGTTTTGATCATATGCCTAAGGTTGTGAAGGATTTTGAGGCATTCTCCACATTTTTGGCATCCATTATTGACTACCCATAGTTATGTTTATGGTGGTGGTCCCCACATTAGTGCTTGACTTGTCCATTGTATGGTGTCATCCATGGATTAGGAGGAAATCTTGGACCAAATTGATTTTGAAGCTGGGAGTATTGGTTTCTTGTCTTTGGATAAAGTTCACTTCCTCAATTACATGTACTACTTATTTTACTTAGTTTCTCATGGTAGGAATATGTTTTCAATTATTTTTGTCATGGTATAGGTCACAAATACCACATACCTCTATTTTATCTAAAGGATAATCTTTTACCATAAGTTTGAGTCTACATCTAAGACAATATATTGACAAATATTCAACATTGGTGGCATTAGATTTTTCTTTGAGGCCACCTAATGTGGATGTCAATTGTACTAGAATATCTATTTTTAAATTATCAAATTATTCCATTAATTATCCAAATTTAGGTGTTTTTCCTAACCTTGATTTCCTTATGCTAGGTCTTGTCCTATAATAGTTAGTACATAATGCTGAAATATGATGAAAGATTAACTTGTCAATGTCACCCTTTCTATTTAGGTTCAAATCATCATGTGCATCATCACCTAAGCCTTTAATAAATAATGTCTTGATGACCTCATATGTGAGTTGGTGACTACTTAATTTATGGGAAAATATAAACCTATCAAGGTAATCTTGTAAGGTTTCATCTTCATTTTGTTTAATCTTGAAAAAGTCTTCTTTGTGTTCTTTGGTTGTGCAATAATCCTAATATTTACCAAAAAAGTTAGTTTACATTTCATCCCAAGTGCTTATAGAATTATCTTCAAGGCCCATGAACCATCTAATGTATACATCCTTAAATGTAGATGGTAATAACTTCAACTTTTGATTGTCTGTGACATAGTCATATGTTTGACAGAGCACTTGAAATTCAAAGAGGAATTGATCTAGATCCTATAGGGATTTACCTCTAAAATTAGGTAAAATAGATGGTGAAAAAAATTTCATTTAATTTTTGTTATCAAGATCCAAGCCAATTGGATAGGGAAAAGTTATGTCCTCTTGAGGTTGTTGATCAGGATTCTCTACATGTGCATGTTCATTTCCCATATTTTCTACCCAACTTTGGTTATAAATCCAATATAGGTTCTCTTCTTGGGTTCTAAAAGTATGGGCTACCTCAAGAGGTGAATATTTATTGGTGATCATACCTTCTTATTATAGAGCTTTTAGGTCAAATTTTACTATTCCAAAAAGGGTGTTTTAGGTTCAATTTTCCCTATAAGAGAAGATGTATTGAATAGAATTATTCATCTAGGATCTACATATGAGGATGAACCTTGTTCAGAAGAGGAATCATTTTTTTTTAAAATTACTTTCAATTATATTTATTTCAAGGATATGATCCTTTCTTCTTCTTGTTTTATTTGAGATCTTTTAGAGATAAACCATCTTTGAGAATTTCTTCGGCAGTTAAAAAATCTAAGGAGTCTTAGATTATTTTTGTGTTTTTGGGGTATATGAATATTTTTCAATTTCCCTCTATAAATTTAATATAGGATCTCACTAACACATGTTGATGAGTCCTTGACAATGGTGCCAAAAATGATAGGTTATCATTATACCTCTCATTTAACCAATCAATGGATTGGTGTCATTTTATACCAAGGCCAATGTCCAAGGCTATATGCAATATTGGATATTTGAGTTTACCATTCATTGTTTGGGGGTTTTACTCCACTATGATGTCTAAATCCTAAGGACAATAAAAAATATTCTAATTCTATATTACAAAGATGTAAATCTAGAAATTTTGACTAATTGAGGATCTCTTATCACATTCCTTGTTAAAATATTCTTTAGTTCACACCATCAACATCCAGAACTTAAACATCTAGTATTAGACATTATGATGTACTCACTCAACATGATCGATTGGGTAGGATAGTGTGTTATTTTATAATTTGAGAATGTTGTCTATTATCACTTAAACATCTTCTTGACAAATTATGAATATGGAAATAGGTTAACAAACTTCTCTTTCTATGAAATTGAAAGACACACTCTGTATAAACAAAACTCACTTGCTTTGAATTGAAAACAAGTTTTGCATTTTATGGAAACACACTTGCATTAAAAATAAATTCACACTTCACTTGAAAAAAAATGATACTTTACTTTAAAAAATAAATCACACTTTACAACAAAATAAAATATACTTGAATTAAAGAAATATAGTTTTAAACTATGAACTAAAAATACCAATTTATTTTGATCTTTGGAGAGAAGTGGGCCCTTGCTCCTTCCTCAGAACATGATCTGATTTTACTTACTAATGAAAAGGAATTTATAACTTTATTTCATTATAAAAATAACATATATAGATACTTGAAACTACAATGGAATGCTTCTTTGTTCTCTAATTTCTGATCACTATCTATTCATTAATTAATTAATTATTTGTAATGAGGACACATGTATTTAAAACATATCTCAATAACTATTATTAGAATAAAAAATATGGAGATATAAATAGCCGAAGTTTCTTATTCAAAATAGAATATCTATTAATTATATCCCATGCTTATGGGGAGGCATTGTAATTGATTCAACTAATAATAGACCTAGAATAACTAACATAAATTTGAAGAGATTATGTCTAGTTTTAAAAAATAGAATTATATTTATATATTGGTTAATTTTAGACCATTAAAGGATATATATATATATATTTGGATTTACTATCTTGATTTGTAGGATCCTACTAGACATTTACATAGCATGCATGGGCATCTTTAGAGAACTTCTTTATAGGTATTTGGAGTGTCTTTAGATCTACATATCTTAGGATCTTGATGTGTTATTCACCAAATCTTCAAATTGTTTCCAAAAAGGGTTACCAAGACTATTTGATGACTTCTCAAAATGATCCTACAATAGAGATGTATTTTCATATACAAAATTGTACTCATTTCATCCAAGTTAGAGACAAATAAAAAGAAAAATAATAAAAAATGTATCACATTCAAACAAAGGACAATTTCACTCATTCCTACTTAGATAAGACCTTAACTATGTAATATGATTCAATATATAACCAAAAGGAAATACTTATGGATAGTTTATATTAGATGTAATGAGCTATATGGAATTCTCATCAATAGGGATGAAATCTTACCTTTCATATTATATATATACACACTAAATATTTTCACATATCTACCACACACAACCATTTTCAAGGATATTTAAATTTCTAACATTTGTCACCCATTCATGTAGATTATCATGTCTAGCCATCAACAACTCTTTTAGATCAAAATTAATTTTAAAAATATGTTTAGTTAATTGAATACATTAAACAAAAAGTGTATACCATTATCCTAGAGGCTAATGATACTATAAGCAATGTCATGATAAACATCAAACACCTTACACCTTTTAGGTGGGTGATCAAAACTTCCTACACCTATAGAAGGATATACTAAGAGGACCTTACCATAATATTCATCCACTTTGGTATGGACCCTACACCATTACCAAGTAAGTAGGGGATAATTATTTTTATATTAATATTACTTCATACCTTGGGTTTTATCTAGTATTTAATATATAAATCTTTCACCATTAATTTCTACCTATTTTAGACACTTCAGATGTGGTGGAGAATATTTAATAAATAATAATCAATTCATATTATAGTGTCATATAAAAATTATATCAAATCATCAACTCTTGAGTCAAATAAACACACTGATAAGAGATTTGAAATCATAAAAGAATGTCAAGTGTCTACCCAATGAAAATGGTTTTAAAAGTGTAGGTTTCTAATTTCTTTCCACATATTTTACCATATTTGCATGAAATGTGGACAATTTATCTTCAAGGAAGGGTGACTAATTTAGGAAGATTTTGGGTACTAAATATTACCTAGTTTATCATAGTTTCTTAGTCAAAAAATTCTACATTGAGGGTGAAACCTATATGCCAATTGATAATATCTAACTCTTTTTTAGTGTTATTACAATACTCCTGAAGTGTGTGTTATAGTGCATAATTTATCAATATTGATGGTTGATGATTTAATTATACTCATAGATTATGAAGTGCTTGCTACCAATTCTTGTCACTATTCAATTGATGATTCATATCCCTTTATTGTATATAAGTGTACACTTCCATTATTTTTAGTTAGTTACGTGAAGTATGTAGAGATGATTGAATTTAGGGAGAACATAAACACCATACATATGATGTTTAAGATATTGTACAAAACTAAACATAATAAAACATTAATATCATAGTTCTATATTATTTATCAATTATCTTCTTTTCTTTCCTTATTCATTTACATATTTTCATATCCTTGAGAATTTTATAATATACTTTCATATAAAAGCCTCTTAAATTTTTCTAAGTAGGTTATCCATCAGGGCTCATCTTATACTCTAGATCATGGCACTTCCCATAAATAAAAGTGAATAAATGATTATTTGGTGCATAAGTCAAATTTACATATTAGTTGAAACAAATGGGAAAACTAAGGAGATAAAATGGGTGGTTGGCAAGAAAAAATCCTTCAAAATATATAAGAGCACAAAAATATAGAAAATGAATTTTTGATGTGGATTTTATGCACACGAAGGAACCTTACAAGGTAGCCTTTAATTTTTTATGATCAATGAAAATATTCACTCCAAGGCATGAGTTACAATTATTGGGTATTGTAAACAACCCAATGGTGGAATACCGGTGAGTGGATTAGTTTTTTTTACCTTGGATGGTTTAGAATGATTTGAGTTTATACCTACTTAAGATAGATGGATAGATGGTGAATCTAACCTAAGGTTGGAAATATAAAAATACAAAGAAGTGTAGGGCATAAAATAAGGTTGGTGAGTCAAATTTAGATGAAACCCTTCTAAATTAGAATTTAAACTACATGTTGGATAAGTAGTTAGAAAACCAATGCTAATTACAAGTTATTATTAACACACATCATGATAGATAAATATGACCAAGATTCTACATAAATGAAATACGATGATCTTTAGGTTAAATAATCAAATGTTTATATGTTTTTACGATTGCAATTAAACATCTAAAAAGGGAGATTATGATTATAAGCATAAATTATTCAAATTATTTACTACAAAATATGAATAATTGTATATAAATAACACTTTTACATAACCCAAAGAATAAAATACTAGGATGATGAAACTTCTTTGATGAATCAAAGCTTGGGAGAAGAATAGAAGATTTCACATCAATAAAAATTTATAGAATAAATATTAGGGTTTTTTATTTATTTCATCTAAAAATTCTCCTCCCTTTCAAATTGGGAGGATACAAGTATATATAATCTCAGGAAGGGTTGCCTCATTCACCAAACAAAGTCTATTTTTATAATTTCCAATTTTAGAACCCATGCACAATATGCATGTACATGATATAAATAATGAATGGATAAAATTACATAATTACAATATAAACATATATGTGCTCAAAATAGAGTGAATACCTAAGTATTCATAACAATATAATAGATGTAAATTTATATTCATATTTAACTATGTTTTTTTCTTGGAATCACCTAAAGAATAAGGGGACTACATGCTTGATTAGGAAATTGAAGTAGTATGAGGAATCATATGTGAAGAAATAGTAGTTATTGTTGTTGATGAAGTACTAATACGTCAAATAAGATGAAACACTGCTGGATAAAATGGCCCTTGAGATTGAATTTTGAATGGTAGTAATGGTTTAGCAGTAGATACTCTCTTGGTAGTCTCCTCACTAGCCTTTAGTTTTTCAAATAATGCATAAGAAACCTAATATTATTTATTAATAAAATAAATATTGAACATATAAGGTTTAAATATATTATTAACTTCACACATTAAAATTTTATGTTCATTTTTAAAGGCTATGAATCTAGATCTAAGTGCCTCTACCTTATTCACTTTATCCTTCATAAAATTAATTAATTGAATGATATATTCACTATTTTTATATATAGTGCACTCAAATTATGCTTTGAAACTATTAAAAAACTACTTTGATAAGTGCTTCAAAATTGGGCCTATTTATCAACTGTCCTATGGAGGTTATCACACATATGACCCTCATATCTCTATGGCCTCCATTTATTGGTTTATTATTTATGCCACCAAAAAATTCATATAAGTATGCCAATGCAAGGCACCATCTCTCTTTGGAATTACATAATTTAAAACCCAAGATGCCTCCTAGGCAGTCTTTAAGTTCAAATGACTATATGTGTTGTTCTTTATGCATTGAACCAATAAGTTGAGCCTCTTACAAAGTTATTATAGTTGGTTCCAAAATTTATTAACTTTACCCATTTGGGTTTGGATTCACCCCCAAAAGTCCTAATTATTTTTAAAATATCATATAGATCCATAATCTCTTTGGGATCTTGAATAATTTATTACTATATAAGTCTCTATTTGGTTTAATCCTGAATTCTATACATCTCTTTCAGCACCTCTTCAGTTGTATCAAAAAATAATAATCTATGTACTCAATGGGGTCATTATGATTCTTCATCTAATTCTTGGCCAAGAGCAATAGATTTTATATTTGTTCCAACACTAATTCTTCCCTATATTACTATATACTCCGTTGGTCTTCCTCACCCTTTGAATTATACCACTCTTCTTAACAAAATGGGTTCTTATTATGTGAATTATATAAGGACTAGGCACATCCTATCCTTCATCCTTTCCTAAGACACTTTGAACTAGGTAGGGAAAATGAGTTATCCCTTCTCCTCTGACTAAATAGTTTTTAGAGTAGTGGTAGGTGGTATGAAAATTAGTGGGAGAATGAAGGAAATTATTTAGATAGGAAATTAAGTAAGTTGAAGAATGACATTTCTCCACTTTTAGATTCCCCTCTGGGGTGTAGTATCCACCACTTATTTTAGCTACCCTAGATTTCTTATGACAATCATTGAAAAAGACTCAGTTTGAGTGAACTAGGAAATTGAAAATTCTAATTGGGTGGGTGGTCTAGGTGGATCTTAGGGATTAAAAATAGAAAAATTCACTAAATACTCAAAATGAATATTTGTATGGTCCTAAGGTTTATCCATTATTAGTACAATGGTTGAATGAATTAAATAATCCAAATAATTAGAAAATTGTTACTCACCTTCCTCTTGATAGGTGTGAAGATATAATGACTTAGTATTCAAAAATTATTCTTGTAGTGACTCATAGGGATAGAGTGAGGTATCAATTAGTTACATGGATAAAAAATTAATCATATGATAATTTGATATTATAATGGTGTAAAAAAGGGAAGACATTACCATGTTTAGATCCTACCTTTCTTCATTACTAATAATATATGTTCTTGATCTAATAACTAGTGTATCCTCAGAGTAGATGACATTGAAATAGAAGTTTCAAGATAATTACTAGGAGATATGGTTGTAGGAGCATTAGTAATTTCTAGAGGAGGGAATTTTATCAACATAGATTCTGAATTTGACTCTAATACCCTACCTTCCACTTTTAATTTAGTGGATGTTGATTCATCCTCTTCCAATATCTTTGTATCTCTAGATTCCTCTTCATATATTTATCTAGATAAATAAATTTCTTCTTTAGGCTCTATGTCATATCTAGACACCTAATCTTCTTTAATTCCCAACCTTTTTTCTTCTTCACCACTATCCAACACTTGGATAGGATTAATTTATTTGGATCTTCCTTTTAATTCCTCTTTTTCCTCCTCTAATTCCTCATATAGAGGAACTCATTTAGAAAATGGTCATTTAATAGGTCTTTATTCTATTTGAACATTTTGATGTGAAATTGGAGGAGTCATGTGATTCCTTTTATAAGTGAAAATTTATGGATTACTAGTTTTGGGGACTTTACCTAAAGTGGATGGAGTTGGGGATGAAGAGACTTCGATAGTGGAAGGTAGAAGTGAATCAGAAATAGTAGGAGAAGTAAGAGTTACATGCAATGGAATTATAAAAATCATTGGTAGAGATTATGGGGGTGCTAATACTAAAATTATATAAGGCATTGATACAAAATAACTTTGCAAGAATGCATGGGGACTTACCTCTAAGAAAAAAGTCAATGGGGGAAAAAGTGCCAAATAAAATGTTCCTGATTGTATACTTGTATAAGGTTGTATCTTTGTGGTTGTTGTAGGGACCTATGTTATTACAAATAATTGAGGTGATGAAATCCCCTTAAGTATTTTATTTATTATATGGGGATATACCTCCCCTTGAGGGTAACCTTCTTCTGATGGACCAACTTCTATTTGTGGTGGAAAGGTAGGATGACCATGCTGAGGTGATAATTAAGCATGTGGATGGGGCCATTTATGGATCACAACGTGTTTTCCTTTTTCACTATCTTATTTTATTGCTCTTTTGTGATCAAGAGATCATTTTGAATTACTTGGGATATGACCATAAGTATTTTATAATGATTCATTCTAGTATAATCTTCATAATCATATGTAACATTAATAAAGATTGGATCATTCTCATAACTCCTTTGTCCATAAGTAATGTGGAATCACTTATTCCTAAGGTTATTTTGGTATTTTTTAACCCTATTTATAGGGTTTCAATCCTATAATTATGCTTGACTTTACCCATAATGATTTATGATAATTCCAATCAAATTGAGGTGCCTCCTCAATGAATATTAGATTTTAAAAACACTCAAAGGAGTATTATGATAGTACCCTTAGTGTTTGGTACTTAAATCCTTATCCACACTATTCTATATTTGGAAATCCATTTCCTATTCTACCACTTTATTGGGGAAAAATGTGGTAAATTTAGAGGATACTTGTTCCCTACATCCTAATTATAGTACATTTAGGATTGTACCAATAGTCTCACATCTTCACAATATTACATCTTATATTTTTAGAAAGAGTGAGCATGGAACACCCATAAATGTCTTGGTACACCAATGGATATATTTATTCTCTAATTTTATTTATTTCCCTTTTAATCCTATATACATGGAGTAGGGAAAAGTCATCACAGACCTTATTATTCACATATTCTATGGATGGATAGTAGGGTTGTCCATAAGTTGTGTGCACTATCCCCATAATGGTATATACTACATAATATATCATGTAGAGTTTTTAGTTAGATGGAATTTCATCAACTTTAAACATATTTGCCTTGAGTTGGACATTAATAACCTCTCTAAGTGTTATGATTTTATCTAAAGTTAGAATCATGTCTAGCAAGGGCACCCACTCTTAATACACATAGGTGATGCTAGAAAAAACATACAACCTATTCAAAAAGGACATGTATATCCTAATTCATGACCTAAATTTTATTATGCACACCAAAGAGATATCCCCTCAAATATTTAAATTAACACATTTATCTAGCCATTTTTTATATTTCCCTCGACTATGTTATGGTCTAACTAGGTATTATCTATGATTTGGCTATAAGTCATTTTGGGTACTGGTAGGTGGAAATAATTCTCAAAATCATCCCAAGATATATAAAAACCCACATTTATATGAATTCTATGGTGAAAATGGTCTTCATTAATAACACCATTGAAAAATAAATCACATAATAAGTTAATGCATGACATTACCTTAGACTTCACTATCAGGTTATGTAAACCCATTATTTTAACTAGTAGTAGATCATCCATGTATATTTTTATGTCTTCATTTGTTGGTCCTAGACTGCATATGGTGTAATTCCATCAAACTCATCCTAGAGAGAAATGTAATGGGGAAATGGTAATACCCATCTATCAAAAATTATGTCCAATTACTTTGTTTATCCTATGATAAAATATTGAGAAGGAGGTTGGTTAGCTACTTAGGATGATGAAGCCATTGTTATATTGTATAATTTATAAAAAGATTAGTTGGATTGATTTTAAAATTCTCTAGTAGGAAAATTAAGGATTTTGAGGATTTGATGGCTTGAATTCATAGTTCTTATCTCATGGATTAATGGAAAAGTGATTTGAAGCTCTCAAGATTTTACATATATCACTAAAAAATTGATACTTGGATGCTCAATTTGTCTAAATTTAATGTATCAATGGATTTTAGATCTACTTCTTGATTTGATTTGAAATTGAGAAGTCAACTTTGACATGTGTATTTTATATAATGTGATGACTTTTCATTAATTCTAAGTACTCAGTCATTAATTTAAAATAGGTGTTCATTCCCTCTTTATGAAAAATTTACCTAAATTTCAACTCTCACACTTGTATTCTAGTTATACATCTATGAGATTATGAATTTTTTTGATTTCATTTATTTAAGGGTCTTAAGCTTTATACTTCTAATTTATATGATCCAAGAGCTATGAATTAATGATAATTTACCACCTACCATGATCTCATAGACTCATGGCTCATATATAATTTGAATTATTTACCTTTTCTATAAGGATCTACATGCATGAGATGGTGACACATGGAAGACTCTAAAATGTCTAAACAAAATATAATTTTGGGTATGTACCTTTAGATAAGATTTGAATCAATGATATTTCACCATATGGATGGTTCTCATTAACTTAAAGGATTATAAATTTTGTCACTATAATTTATCTTGTTAGGCCCTTGAATTTTGAGATGATGACACATGGATGGCTCTTGTCAATCCAAAGACTTAGAACATTCACAATTTATTTACAACTGATAAGGCCCAAGTAAATGAGATTATGCCACCTATAAGAACATTAATTGCTTATTTACTTGGGAATGCTAAATATATTAGACCTAGATTGATCTTGGGCTCTCGGTTTAGTGATAGTTTTCCACTTGTCATGATCTCAAGAGTTTGGAGACCATTTGAATATTAACTATGTATTTTCATCCTTCATACCTTGAGTGATAGATATGTCACCACATATAACAATCTCAAGGTTCTATGGACTTGAAGGACTTAAAAATCTTCATGAAAACTCACTAAATCCTAAATTTACAATATTTTGACACATAGATGGTTAAAGGTGACCCATGAAATTATAATTTAGTTTGAAAGTGAAATGTCATGAGTGAATGAGATACTTCCACATGGAATGATCTCATGAATCTAGATGATCAAAAGGACTTATAATTATTTTTATATTTATGATCAACTATGAGTGAATGGGATGAAGATAAATGTCATGATCTCAGAAAATTGAATAAAAATCTAAAACCCAAGGATTGGGTACTACACATTGAATCTTAAAAATCCTAACATGATTTCATTAATTGTATTAGTCTATTAATTCAAAACCTAACATCGAATACATATTTGAAGAAGAGAATCAAAAGTGATAAATAATTCATAAATGATGTCTAAACCTTTATTTTATCCCCCCATAAACTTTGTAATGAAATTAGACTTTGAAAACAACCTTAGGCTTGTGCACATTTGATCAATATCAGACCTCCTAAGGTTGGTATGGACCATGAATAAATATTTCTTAGCAATAATAGGTCCCTATTTAAATTTTGAAAATGGGGTGTGTTAGGAAACAAAAAATGGTAACTTAGTGGGTAAATATTATGAATAATTTAAGAAACTATAATATCATTTAATGTATCACAACAAAACCTCATTATTATATAGACACCAAAATTATGTCACACACACACATGTGTAACTCCCTATTTTTCAGTAATAACAATTAGCTTTCTTAACTCATGATTTTACCCCTCACACATTTAATTAATTTAAAATACTTAATTAAGTTAATTAAAATCCCCTTTTTTCCACCTTAACTAGCCACCTCACCCTATGAGTAATTCTCACCTGATGAGTCACCTCAAGACTTGGTCCCTCATCCTAACTACACAAGACTTATTCTCACTTCAAAACTAAATTCCTAATCAATTACCTCCGTAACCTCTTATTTTTACCATTTTGTAATGGGTGCTACACTTGGCATGAAAAGAAATAGAAAATAGGCCAAAAATAGTAAGATTTACCTATTCTAGGGCCATTGACATCGGTCAACCCATGGATGACATCAGTGGGATCACTGACATTAGTGATATAAGCCAAACTCTAACCTAAAGTTTAGGTCAATAGAAATCAATAAAATTCATTCTTACTTACATCCAAGCTCTCAACATTCAAATTTTGACATCTTAGCTTACTATCACCTTACGTAAATAAATCATGATTAGGAACTAAGCTCTTGAAGACCAACAACACCCACTTGTTCTCTCTATCCAAGCCATCAATTTGGACTACCTGACAGGGACCATCAATCTAGAACCTATCATTCAGTGACCACTACAACTAAGTACATCACTTATTTTTTAGGTATTTTAATTATTTACTTTGATATCACTTCATATCTACTATTCATTTCTTTATACACTCTTGCTTGAACCCCCATGAGGGAGTTATAAATTTTCTTTGATTATTTCCCCTTGACTTGACACACCAAACCTCTAACTAGATCTACCTAAACCATACTCTCTCTCTCTCTCTTAACTCTCCCTAACCTCCCAAACCTGATCAAAACCATTTTTTAGACCCAAAAAAGCCTTCTATAAGCTCCTAGGCAATTATTACCCCTATCAACCTTAGCATCCTAACCGACATCGGTCACCTTCACCACTGGCCTCGATAGTATAACTGATATTGATCACTCCCCTACTGACATCAGTGGCTGTGAATTTCCTAACCTTTTCAAAACCTACCCAAACAACTTCTAAAATACAAACAAAATACACCACTGGCACCCTGTCACTCTCTACTACACTCAGGTTACAAATAATGATAGTCCTCCCTAGCCAAAGAGGAGTTCTCACAATGTTTGGATATGGCACACAAACCAATCTAGGTTCATTCTAATCACTTATCCCTGTCATTCTTTTCTATTTTCCCTTAGACTTGAAATAGACAAAATTTAGAGAAACATTTATGGCATGCCTGATGAGACCCTAGAGTTTTCTTTGGGTTTATTTCTTGTTTTAAGCATTCATATAGGTGCATTATAGTGAAAACTTCATTTCTTGCACTTTCTCCTTCTCTTCTCTCTTAAAGTAAAAAATTCAACATTTTATTTTCTATTTAAAAGCATTAAATTAAAATTTTCTTTCTTTTTTCTTTGCCTCTAAAAGAAATTTATCATTTTTTTTTACAATTTAAAAATAATCTCTTCTTTACTTCTTCTTGCATGCACATTAGGATAGTGAATTGAATTCTCTACTCCTATTTTCATATTTATTTTCATTTGAATCTAAACATTTTAGATTTGGGTTTAAAACTTATTGCATTTCATTGTTTACTTGCTACATATTAACTCACGTAATTAAGTACAAGCATTATGAATAAATTATAGTGCACGTATGTTACACAACTAAATCACACTCACATAAACAAGCATCTAAACTCACTTGAGAAAAGGCCCATTAGGATTTCATCACCTGGTGGATCACCTTACCCTACTTGGTTATTCTACTTGGATTTCACCACCAAGGGGAGAACCCACTCCATTATCTGGAAGAGTATAAAGCCTAGACAAAAGGTATATATTGGCTAACCAGCTTGGCTTGGCTCCATGTCTATGAAGTGTAGAGAGGAAGCTCCTATAATAAGCCACGTATCTGGTCTAACATAGATTTTCTCTTAAGCACTAAAACTAACCTGCAACTAGCTCTAGATTGCTTTTTAGTACCTTTGATAGCCAAATTCTCTTTTCACTATCTAATTAAGGCATAAGCCAACATGAGACTAAAAATTAATCTCTAGGACTTAATAGTTGTTGGTTGTATGTTCTTTTTTTCTTTTCTATTGCCTTTTATATTTTGGAGTTATTAAGGATGCTTTCATATTGATTCAAAAAATCAATACTATTTCTAATAATTAGTTTACATAATCTATTATCTCAATTTTTTTGAGTGATCTTCCTTCTTACACAGACCTCTTACATCCACTATTTTACCTAGTTTCAACTTCTAGTTTTCTAAAACATTGGATTTTCCATCTCTCAGGATATCATAGTGATTGACATTGATTAACTCTATTAGCATCAGTAGATTTTACCTACTAATAATGGTTAATCCATTGACATCATCAAACTTATCTTACCAACATTGGTCAAGCGACTGATGTTGATGATTGTGTAAATTTCATTTTCTCAAAATAACAAGCTAAAATAACCCACTTATTTGCACTCAAACCTATTGTTTTCTTATTTTGTCACTAATATATGGTAGTAAGACTATTTATACTTCCTCTTGCATGGTATGGACATGAGCTCAAGACAAAATTATTGCCAATTATGCAATCCAAAAACCACTTCCACCATCCCCTCTCACTTCTAATTCTATCATGGAGCATAGTTCAGATATAGAGCATACTCCCATCCCCAACCAAATTTACATTTTTCTTAAGGGAGATCAAGATTTTGCTAAATTTCTTGATCACAATGTGGTATCCCTTCAACATTACCTTGCTATGAACTGAACCCATAATTCTTTAGGTGACCTAATCTATGGTATGCCAACCTATCCAATGGAGACAACTTTAGTTTTAGTTGCCTCCACTATTTTATACATGGTTAACCAAACTGTCAATTTGATGAGTAACCCAAATATAAATAATGTCAAAATTTTAGCATTGCCAACTACCTAATCCCACCTAAACCCTAGTGTGACTTCCCTAGCTTCACAACCAAAACTAGTTCAGTCAAGTCTTACCCCATTTTAGGATTTAGTGGTACCTATTCCATCTACCCTCATGCTTATAATTACTTGAGTTATGATTCACCCTTAATCCAATCTAACCATGCCAATAATCCAACCTAGAATAACAATAACCAGCCAAAGCATAGTCTCTAACCTAATGAGACAAGCCCCTTTTTATTCTATAGCTCAGCCTATGACTCATTATCCTTATGTTGCCCCAACACAACCTCAGAAAGATATGTCATACACTCCTAATTCCAATCAGGTTCCCTATAATTTAGGAGGTATCCCCCAAACATATCCCCCTCTAGACCTCACTAAGATGTTGATGGACAAGATGTCTAATCTAGAGACATCCATTTCTGGTTCAAAGAATGTGTTATCTTATAATCAAATATATAATGAACCCATCCATCCTTTTGTGCCTATTCACCCTTATTTAATCCAATGGGAACTCCCTAAATTTAATTTTTTCAATAGTAAAGAGGATCCACAACATCACTTGTAAGTATTTAGACATGCTTATTATTTAATAGGGCACGATGATGAGTTACTACTTCACACTTTCCCTATGTCTCTTTCAGGTGATATCTTGGATTGGTATAGCTCTATACCTCAACACTCCCTTTTCTCATTTACCCAACTTGCACAAATATTCTTGGACAATTTATATATTAACATTTTTAAAAAGTTTTATATAATATACCTTTATTCTATAAGACAATTTGACGATGAGTCTATTGTAGATTTTATCACTCGCTGGAGAAGCTTGATCAATAAACTCTCCTTCTCTTTACCCCAACCTAGGCTTATTGAGCTCCTCTCAAAGGCATGTGCTAATTACATCTCATCCAGACTCTGGGTACAAACTTTCCACACATTTTATGAGGCCTTTACAATTACACAAAAACTTGAGGTTCATGTTATAGATGAAGGCAAAGTCAAGTTGCATAGTAAGAATCCTAATTCCAAATCAAATAACTCCTCCTCCTATAAAAATTTTCTTTCTAACAAAAAATTTAAAGGCTCTACCAATGTGATGGTCATTAATTCAACATCTTCTCCAACCATAAACCAATCAAATTCCTTGACTTTCCAAAATCTAACCAAGCAATTCTAACAACAATATGAACAAAGACAATGCACTCCCATTGGGGAATCATACACATCCATTTTGGAAAAATTATTGAAACAAGGTGTCATAACCATTCCTCAAATCAAACCTTCTATACAATTTGACCCTTCTAGTCTTATCCCATCTTGGTATAAGGAATATGAGTTTTGTGGTTACAATTGAGTTAAAGGCCAAAATTCTAATAATTGTAAGACATTCAAGAACATTATTCAAGATATGCTTGATAGGGGTGATCTCATCTTGGATAATCCTAATGCACCCCCTAATCAAAGTATGGATGTGTTCAAACACCCTTTTCCTAATCATTCACCAAATTAAAATAATGTATAGACCATAACTAACTTAGGTAATCATAATATCCATATGGTTAATATGGTCTTTCCTTTACCTATAGTTTAACCTTCCCTTTAATAGGAGACACCCCTTTCATCGGCTCCTCCCCCACATTCAGTGGATTTTTTTTCCCATTCTTCCTCCTCAGGTAGAAGAACCTATTTCACTCATTCCACTCCCTTATGAGGAAGAGCCTCCTTTGCTATTTCTTTTGCCACCTGAGGATCCTCTAATACCGATTCCTTATACACCAATATTACCTATTCTCTTACCACTTAAATACCACACCCTACCTATTCCTCAACCACATGTTAAAGTGAACATCATTACTATACTATACCCTCTTGAGGAACCTTCTTCACTTACCTTTCCTCCACCTATAGAGAGTAGTATCCCTTCCACTCCACATTTACAATTAGATGAGTCAGTATTATCTACTCCGATAATAGATGAGAGACCTATTGTGCCTACTCTAATTATATCACTCTTACCCCTTCTTTTACTTATGGAGGATCATACTTTATCTATGCCTCATGCACATGTTAAGGTATCCATAATACATATATTTTACCCTCTTAAGTGACCTTCTTCACCTACCTCTCCTCCACTTATGGTAGACCACGTCTCTTCTCCCGTCTCTGTCGAAGAGGACCCCATTGTGGTTCTTTCTCATCTTTGGTCCAAATTAATAAAAACCAATAATTTCCCTCTTTCTCAAACACCTAAGATGAGAAAGACCTATGTAAACTTCATCTAGACATTTCTCACATTTGGTGAAAAGTCTAGAATTTCTTGACTCCATGAAGCTAGATCATGTAGCATTTTAGGACCGACTTAAAACTCCTTATCCAACACAATGAATTACAACCTTTACCTCCAATCCTCTCACTACCCTTTACCACAAGCTCTTTGACAAAGCTAGAGATTCTTCACCAAAATCACTTGAAGTTTAACCATCTATGTCAGAACCTTCACCCTCATAGGAACCTACCACATTAAAGTAGATCAGGCCCTTAGGCATATGCTATGTTTCTAATTTAATTCATCCATAGGTGAAATTAGATTTAAATCCTCAACCAAAAGTTAGAGTTTTAAGGCCTGAATTATATAAAAATTTTAAGCTTCCTAAATCTCATCGATCCCTTCTTTAACCCTCAACATTACCATCTATTTTGGGACCACACCCCTCTACTTTAGTTAGAATATTACCAACCTAAGAAAAATAAAAGGTTAAGTTACCTCGACTCCTACCTTTACCATCTGGTAATCCTTTCACATCTGACACTAATAAAGTGATAGAAAAACACATAACTCCATCATCACCAAACAAAGCACCAAATAAAATTACCTTTTCAACATCGAAATAAAAGGTGTCCACTCCTATTAACATAACAAGTGTGAGCACACTTTCAGGATCTTAGAGATTTTTCCTATGTCAATTATTGAAATATTCCATAGTAATTCCTCCTCCCATTAAGCCCTAAACCATATTAGTTTAATGATACACAAGTGTGTCTATATCATTGTTCACCTAGACATGATACTGAGAGTTGTAAATCCCTCACAACAGTCATTTGACAATACTTTGATGTCAACACTCTCTTCATTGATACTCCTTTTAACCTTATTATTAATCCACCTCTGACATCCACAATTCCTCCTACTATTTGACTTAAATTCAAACCCAAATATATGGTCTTAACCCCTTTACCACCCCTTTCACATACATTTCAGATCAACATAGTTAATGTGGCCACATGGTCACAAAACCAAAAAGATAAAGCTAAGGAAAAGGTCATCGATCCTTGGGATCATCCCTTCATTAAAGACACTCCTTCTAATTCTAATATTTCCATCTTGGGCATTTCTAAAATAGCATCTTCAGATGTTATTCAAAACTTAATGGTGAAATAGCTTCACCAAAATTTGATGAAAATATCTTTGTATGAGTTAATCCAAAACTCATCCCAACACCATCAAACTTTGATTAATGCCTTTTAAGTGATTGAGGTACAATAAAATGATCCCTAACCTCTTATATCTTTGGTTAGTTCCCTTAATTCCATCTCCCTTATTTCTTTTAGTGATTCAAAAATTTCACTTCAGCACCCTAAAGATCAAGATTCTACCCTTTTTATTACTGTATATATTGATCAAACTCATGTCAAGAGAGTCATGATCAATGGGGGAGCTATTATTAATATTATTTCCACCCATGCCTACAAAAATTTATCCCTTGTTGATAATTACATATCTCAAACTAACATCGTACTCTACTCCTTTAATGATACCACAACTACTATAGTAGGTACTATTGTCTTACATATCTAGGTAGGTCCCCACACTATTCTTGAGCTCTTCTATGTTGTGGAAGGAGAGTTACAATATAACATACTATTTGTATGACCTTAGATACATGCTATGGCATATGTACCCTCAACTTTGCACCATTGTGTCAAGTTTGAACATGATGGACAAGTACATGTTATACCTAATGACCCACCTCCATTTAAAACTTGAAATATGACTTATAGTCCTAATGATGTTCTCATTCTATTAAAAACATCATATTTCCTGCATGATAATTTTGAAGCTTCCATAAGCTCCACTTCCCCAGTTACATAGATACTGATAACTCAAATTCCTGACAAGGATCCCATGAAGGAGACTTTTCAATGTTTGTCACTCAAAAAATATCATTTGTTGACACTCAACATGTTCTATAATCACAATAGTATGGAAGGCTTCACATGCACCCAAATTATGATCCCTATATTAGGATGGTCATCCCCTACGGGCCCCCTAACCTTTAAACTAATTTCACATATGGGGGAATTGATCATGCTCCCACTGTCACCAATCCATCTTCTTCCCCACAACCATTTACCTATGACTTCTCTTTCTCGAGTAACCCTAGATTCACTCACACCTACCTCTATAGGTGTGCCTAGAAAGAATTTGGTTTGGGTCATTATGAACAAGGTGTTCATATGCCTATTGAATATCCCACTAGCCAAACCATTCAAAATGCTAAAAAGAGGCATGGAGTGGATATGATGAACTAACTAAACTCATTAAAACTTCCCATGTACCAATTATCAAATAACTAGTGTCTCCTTCTCCACCTTCTTCTCCACCATCACCTTCTGGATCGGAGGTACATATACCTCCTAATTTTTCTTAATAAATTCCATCCATTTGGGGCCTATTAACTTTCACTAGGGTAAAGAAATAAGGTCCCTTCCTCTTTTTCATCTTAAAATAATTGATGAAGACTCTCCCACTATAACACTATTTAATGTTAGGATGATGACGCAATTATCACCTACATGGGTGCAGATGGTTATTATATCCAATGATCACTCCCATCCAAAACACAAGCTATGTTAAATGAATCAACCATTAACATCAATCTACCCTCTCATGATAACCCTCATGTCCTCAAGATTGGCCAATCTTTGGATTCCTCTAAACAAGCTGATTATGCCACATTTCTTAATAACCATTACAAAGCCTTCACTTGGTCTTATTATGACATGCTTGGTATTGACCCCTTGATGATCACCTATAACATTGCCACCAATCAAGACTTGTTAAGTAGAAGATTTGCAAGATGCATCCTCATATTACTCTCCATGTCAAAGAAGAGCTCTAATACCTCCTTCATATTAACTTTATCTAACCCATTGACTACTCATAATGGATTTCTAGTATTTTTCCTATCACAAAAGCAATCTATGGAATCTACATTTGCATTGACTATCATGATTTAAACCTTGCCTATCTAAAAGATGACTTCCCATTACCAAGTATCAACCAACTTGTTGATCTAATAGCTGGCCATGAGATGATATCACTTAAGGATAGGTTATTTGGATATAATCAAATCTTGGTCACTCTTGAGGATCAACATAAGATAACATTCATTACCCCATAGGGGACTTTTTGCTATCAAGTCATGCCTTTTGGCTTAAATAATGTTAGTGTGACCTACCAATGGGCTATGACCTACATCTTTCAAGATCTCTTACACACAATAATGGAGGATTATGTGGATGACTTCTTAACAAGTCTAAACTTCACCAAGACCACTTGATAATTCTCAAAACCATATTTAGTCATCTCTTCCAATATAATGTTTGACTGAACCCAAAGAAATATGTCTTTGGAGTTCTTTTCAATAAACTTTTAGGTTTTATCATTTCTCTCCATGGTATTGAATTTGTTCCTGCTAAGGTTAGATCAATCTTAGAGATGCCTCCACCTACTAATATCAAATAAATTCATAACCTACAAGGCAAAATTTAGTTAATTTTCCACTTCATTTCCCAGTTGTTAGATCATTGCCAACCCTCTCACCATCTCCTCAAAAAGGAAGTCTCCTTCCATCAGAAGATAGATTACCAAGAAGATTTTGATGTGCTTAAACAATATCTCTTTTCCCCATTATTTATTATTCCACCTAAGTAAAATCAACCTTTCTTCCTATACATCTCTATAATAGACCATTATCTAGGTTCTATGATTGCACATCAAGATGACCAACATCAAGAGCAAGCAGTTTACTACATAAGCCACACACTTCTTAATTATGAGACTCGATATACCCATACCATTTTTTTATTTTCATTCATGTTTTTCACCTCCAAGCTTTGCCATTATCTCCTAAATCACAAAACCTATGTGTTCATCCATACTGATTCCCTCAAATACATGTATTCCAAGCCATATCACAACCAACGTGTAGCTTAGTGGCTTATAATTATTATCCAATTCAACTTATAATTCATTTTTGAAAAGTCTATTAAGGTAAAAACCATCATTGACTAGTTAGCTACTATCCCTTTACTTGACAATCAACCTTCAAACCTCAAATTGCTTGATGAATCCATCACAATGCTCTACATTGATGACATCTCCTATCAAATAATGATGTTATTTTATGGATCTAAATGTCAATATAGTGGGGGCCATTCTTATTCCACTAGATGGTGAGCCTATGCCTTTGTCATTTAACTTAGATTTTGAATGCACTATAAATATGGCTAAATATGAGGCTTTGATTTTAGGACTTCAAATAACTCTCTTCTTGGGTATTAAATCCATAACTATTTTTGGTGATTCTCAGCTAGTGGTCAACCAAGTTAATGGTTCCTACTTATGCAAAAATGAAATTTTATAGTAGTATAAATGTCATGTAGACACACTATTGGGATCATTTGACTCTTATCTCTTAAAAACTATTCCTCAATCTATAAACAAGTTTTTAGACATGATGGCTTCACTTGCTTCACACATACCCTCTTCATCCTCTTCTTGAAGAATCTATGTCACCACGCATCACTTAACATTACCCTCTTATGTATCGAATAACATCTTATTTATCAAAAATGTAACATCCAACCCACATGACTTATGGTACAATCAACTCACAGATTATCTTTCCTTCTTTATTACCCCTTCTAATCTCTACAAGCAAGGTTTTGATTGTCTTTTTCTTATATTTTTCACTAGTACTGAGACTCCTTTTGCCATTAAAGAATTCCATGATGGGATTTGTAGTGGGCATTTCAATAGCCACACAGTTTCTAATCATATTATTTGACTTGGCTATTATTGCCCCACACTTCATCAATATTGTGATGATTATGTTTGACATTGCATCAAGTGTCAATAACACACTAACCTCCTTCATGTTCCCAATCATTCATTATAAGTATCTAAAGACTTTTAACCCTTATCCCAATGGGTCTTAGATCTAATCAGGAAGATTAACCCTCATTCATCCCTCCATCATCATGCTATCATTACTACCATTGAATACTTCACCAAGTGGATCAAGGCCATCCCTCTCATCTCCATTAAAGCTGAATTTTTTTTTGACTTCATCAGCCATCACATCATCTATCATTTTGGTATCCCTCATAAAATTATAATAGATAACATAAAATCTTTTAAAAACAAGACTATTTAAAGTCTTTGTGATATATCTATAATTAAATTAAACTTCTCATCATTGTACTATCCACAAGAAAATGGATAGGTAGAAGCTTCTAAAAAAATATTGACCAAAATTCTCATGAAGGTAGTCAACAATACAGGCAAGGATTGACAAACACACATTCATTTTACTTTACGGGCTTACCACACTAGCATTCAAACCCCTATGGGTGCTACACCTTATTCATTGGTATATGGGATAGAGGTTGTTTTGCCTCTTGAAGTTTAGATTATTTCTCTACAAGACATAATTACTAATGATGACTTTCACCAAGAATGTTTGGCTCAACTTGAATTATTTGATGAGTGTCATCTCATATCCCTCAACCACCTCCAAATCTATCAATAATTTATCAAACATGCTTATAACAAAAAGCTCAAAGAAAAATATTTCAATATAGGAGATCTTGTCTTAAAATAAAATCAACATGTGATGAACATGGAGAAAAGCAAATGGGGTAAGTTTTCTCCTAATTGGCTTGGAGCTTATATCATAACTCACAAGTATGGCTCATGAACTTGTCGCTTGTCTTCTCTTAAAGGAAGGCATTTAATTATGACCATTATTTTGTTAAACAAGCATCACTTCACCTTGTGTTTGACTTGAGCTCATCCCTTGAGCATCCCTATTATATGTATTTCCCATTCTCTTCAACATTACTCCTATACACTTAGTTAAATTATGCAGTGGTATGGTTTTTCCCTCAAAGTGTAAAAATCCTAAGCCTCTATAGTCTTGTCTATGAATAAAATCATAAAAAAAGGGGATATGTGACAAGTTATAAAATCTTAGGTCATGCTTCTCAACATAGACTACTCCCTTGAAGGATAGCCATTTAAACTTTAAAAAAAAATGCTTAGACCACTCCCTTGAAGGATGGATAAGCCAAGCTTTATTCTCAAAGGAAAATATAAATAAAAAAGGCTTCTCACATTGATCATATTTATACAACCTTAACCCATACAAAATCCCATTTTAGGCTTCCTACATTGATCAGCTTACACAAAAAAAAAGCTCTAAGTCATGGACTTGCCTATAGTAGCTCTTGGGTCACCCACAAAAAGGGCATATCATTTCCACTTTGTAGGTTATACTAACCAAACATTTTCCCTCACTTTACCTTTTTTTTCCTCATAATATTTCAAGGAACTATGAATCTCACTTAATATAAGGTAAACATGATGCTTCTCTAACAAACACAATGGTTTAAAGATATAAGGCATGAAAGAGGCTCATTTTCTTGAGCCTATTTATGCTCTAATTATGGTCTTTACCAATGTGAAAGAAATTTGACTCTTTATTTTTACATCTACATCACATGTCGATCTCCCTATTGAGATGAAGAATAATGTCATCCCAACACTGTCAAAGCCTACTCAACTTATTTTACACATACACCATCATAAATATGGAAAAATGCTAAAGTAAACTAACATAACCAATTTATTTATTTTATGCATACACCATCACAAATATGAAAAATGATAAAATAAACTAACATAACCAATTTATTCATTTTAAGCATACATCACAAAATATAGAAAAATGCTAAGATGAAACTAACAAACAAACTATGCATATACCATCACATATATGGGAAAGGCTTATCTAACTCAACTAACATAATTAGCATTAACATCAAAATTAACATATCATTAAATAAATCATCATCTATATCATCATCTACATCAATATCTTCATCACAATTACAAATAAATAAACATCTCATATATATGTAGGATTAATAACATGTCCATCAATACATCATCATAATATCATCTCTCTCTCAAAATATACATCTTGCATATTTGGCTCATAGGTTAGTGTACATATAAAAAATATAATAAAAAATGACAAAATCCATCACTAAATATCATCGAGGCTCTCCACATGGTCATAATGAAGTAGTATCATCATCACTCTCAGCCCATCTATGTTTGCATGAGCTAGAAGCTATGGCACGTGACACAAATCTCTCCTATTCCCTAAACTTATAATAGCATTGAATATATGAAAAATATCTGATGGCCCTATCATATTAATCCATCTCATCTAGGGTAGTAGTATATCTCACCAAATATTTAGTCTATGGAGGTCCCATAGCACTTGATGATGGCCTAGCTGGTACTGGTCCCTATGGTGGAGGAGGAGGAACAACCTAACCTACTGCTCTCAAGATATCCTTCTCCACTATAACTATATTCACCTAACCTTATAACACTTTGATCTGGCCCTATAATGATGTAACCTAACCTTGTAGTGCCCTAACCTAGCCCTACAACATCACTAACTGCCCTTGTAATGCTAATACCTATGCTTGTCTTGTATCTCTAGCCTACACTACTGTTTATCATGCCTATACAGATGTATCCCTCTCTCTCACCAATCCTTGTAAATATTATGGTGGCCTCTTAACCTCCATCATGGGATGTAAGCCTATCTACCAAGCTATATATGTCACTGTGCACCCTAGATCTCCAACACCTAGCCTTGATGACAACTTTTCAAAATTTGGCCCATTTGTCTCTTAGGGAAATGGAAAGAGTGCCTCTATGTCATCCCTCCTATATTGAGGGAAGGTAAGAAGAATATCCTATAGTAGACCAAACTACCTCTTGACCCATGTCACAAGTACCATCTCTAACTCACCAACTCATCTCCCCTTGACCCATAGTGAGATTTGCAAACCAACAAGCTACTTTACTTATCCTCTAAATATCAAGTATGTTAAGAGGGTCTCCAAAAAATATCTATAGGAATAAAACTCTCAATAATGCACCTATAATAGGCAATGTCATGCACTACACCATCTACTCAATTCTATGACATGCCCTCTCTCCACCATCTAAAACCAACCCTAAATCTGACTAGAATTCTAGTAGGTAACCCTAATGGTTATGCCACCATGATGTGATTTTATTCCCAACAATGTAGTAGATGGCTGATGCACAAACTGTATCATCATCATAGTCTCAAACCCTATAACTCTCTATATAGCTATGCTAAAAATACAAGATCCCATGTAAAAATAGTCTATTGCTCAACCATGTGTGCAAGCATACCTATTAATTCAATTTGAAATATGCCATCATGTACATCTAGTAATCCATATACCATGATCCTAATCATCATCAAGACGCTCAATCGATGCTGCTCCTCATTGATGGCTCATAGGAAAAAATCACAAAATGATAAGTCACGTAGCTAACATGCTCATTATACAAAGCCACCATGTGGATATCATGCTCCTCTCTCAAGCATGTGAAGATGTCCTCACCCTAGAGTGGTAGTTGTAAAATAATATAGACATCCTCCTAAGTAACTATCAACTCTCCAATCAACAAATGGAAGGTGTTAATGGTGTGATCCCACATCTCAATCAATGCTATCATAAGGCTCACATCTCAGGTGACTCAATAATATCATCACACTTCTCCTATCCCCATAGCTACCATGTGCTCCCACTCATCTAGAGTGACATCCCTCGTCATACATGTCTAAAGTCTTAGTAGTTAATCCCATAATGTCAGCTCCATGCTCACCTACATCCATACACACACAACTCAAGTCACATACCTTTTAATATACTCTATCACCACCTTTTTTTCCTTCTCTCTAGGAGGACTACATAGGTTTAAGGCCCTAGACTAGGCTATGTAGGTAGTACTCATTTGACATGAGGTTTTCTAAGGTTAGCTCAGCCATATATCCACCTAACTAACTACCCTAATCTTTTCTCTCTACCCTAGGCTTCAATACTTCTCTCTCTCCACCCTAGGCCTACCTGATTGTCACAACTCTAGCCTCATGACCTATATCTCTGACCCTTAACACTATGCCTTATATTTTAAGCCTTAGGCCTATTAACCTATCTTAACCTACCTTTTTACCCATTTACCATAGCACATCTTTTAACCATACCTTAGATATTTTTCCTAGGTTTTGGGAGAACTATATTGGCCTAAGGTTCTAAACTAGGCTATGTAGGCAACACTCAATCGACATGAAGTCTTCTGAGGCTAGCTCAACATTAGGCTAGTTTATTACTTCCATTAGGGACCTAAACCAATCCTTTGTCCTATTTTTCTAGTTCTTCATAGTCATTGACGTCAACTTTACTGCCAATGTCAGTGATTTATAGGCATAAGTGTCAGTTGACATCGACAGATACCTACTGACCTCGATGCCATGTCAGCTGATGTGAGTGGACATTACCAATGCTAGTGGCTAGTTCAGTCCTAAGGCCAAATGATGTAAAACCAAAACTACAATTTTAACCTAAAAACCTACCCAAATTCCCCCCAACTTATCCTAAAATTACCCTACCCTATTTCATACCCCTCTACTAACATTTTCTATACCCCCACCTCTAAATTAGCCTAAAAACTCCAAATAACCAAATCAAGTTTCAAAATAACTAGTAGAGGATCTTACCTCATCTCTTCATCTCCTTTAGGTTGGCATAGTTGGATCTTGTGGTGGTGCACCTCTTGCTATGTCCCCTCTTTTCTCTACCATCTTAGTCATTCTCACAACTCTATTTTTTCTCCAATCACAGGTTGTAAATGAGTTTGGTTAGTCACCAAACCCCCTTTTATTGGGTTTGGTTAGCCATTGATGTTGGCATGCTTGACCTAATCCATGAATGTTGGTGTTTATACCTACCAACATTGGCAACATTTCCCTAATATGTTGATGTTGGCACTATTTATTACTGATATCAACAATGTCACCAATGTTAGAGCCATTGTAATAATGTTTTCCCCAAAAAAGCAACCTAAAATTTATAGACTTTACCCATACTCTAGGGTAACTGGAGATCACATATATCTCCCCAAACATGATAAATTCCATTGGGGATCACTTAAATCTTTACCCATAATTAATTTTCTTAGAAATCATGAATATCTCCTCATTCATTGACCCCTTTACACTAACCTTGTATTACTTGTCTTGACCACTTATTTTATTCTAATATAGTTGGTTATTATGCACACACATATATTAGGTGTTTTAGATGGAAATCAGGCTCATCCTATCACCTTCAACCCTTTTGTGTTTCCCAGGGGCACTTCCTGCCTTAAATACCTGGAACACATCAACCATTAGAGTTATAACTTTGATTGTTTTGACCTATTAGCTATCACTTACAAGATGTGCTTTGGTTATTTCTATTTGAATCCTCCTTAAAATTACCTATTCTTGATTTTGTCGACTATAGCTCATAGTAGTATACACATATAAAGTGATACTTAATTATCTATCACTCACCCAATTACCTTTTTATCAAACTGGTACCCAATTCTAGTTTTCCTCTGTTGATTCTCATTTTGAGGGTGGGTACCTCATCCCATACTTGGAGCATCTAACTCCTAATTTTTTCTTGTAAACTTGTCAATAAAAATTACAAGATAAAAGGGGAAAATGTAGACTCCAAAATTATGTCACACACATGTGTGTAACTCCCTATGTCGAAACCCCTTTTAGCCCATTTTTCAATAATAATAATTAGCTTTTTTAACCCATGATTTTACCCTCACACATTTAATTTATTTAAAATACTTAATTAAGTTAATTAAAATCCCCTTTTTCCACCTTACCTAGCCACCTCACCCTATGACTAATTCTCACCTGATGAGTCACCTCAAGATCTAGTCCCCTCATCCTAACTACCCAAGACTTATTCTCACTTCAAAACTAAATTCCTAATCAACTACCTCTTTAAACTCTTATTTTTACCATTTTGTAATAGGTGCCACACTTGGCATGAAGAGAAATATAAAATAATCCAAAACAAGTAATCTTTACCTATTTTAGGGCCATCAATATTGGTCAACCCATGGCTGATGTCAGTAGGATCACTGACATCGATGATATAAGCCAAACTCTAACCTAAATTTCAAGTTAGAAAAAATCAAGAAAATTCATTATTACTTACATTTAAGCTCTTGGAATTCAATTTTTGACATCTTGGCTTACTATCATCTTATTTAAGTCAATCACGATCATGAACTAAGTTCTTGAGGACCAACATCACCCACTTGTTCTCTTTGTTCAAGCCATCAATTTAGACTACCTGATAGGGACCATTAATCTAACACTTATCATCTAGTGACCACTATATCTAAGGACATCACTTATTCTATATGTCTTTTAATTATTTACTTTTATATCACTTCATATCTACTATTCATTAATTTATACACTCCTAACCAAACCCCCATGAGGGAGTTACAAAGTTTCTTTTATTATTTCCCCTTGACTTGACACACTAAACCTTTGACCAGATCTACCTAAAGCATACTCTCTCTCTCTCTCTCTCTCTCTCTCTCTCTCTCTCTCTCTCTCTCTCTCTCTCTCTCTCTCTCTCTCTCTCTCTCTCTCTCTCTCTCTCTCTCTCTCTCTCTCTCTCTCTCTCTCTCTCTCTCTCTCTCTCTCTCTCTCTCTCTCCCCCCAACCTCCCAGACTTGATCAAAACCATTTCTTAGACCTAAAAATTCCTTCTACAAGCTCCTAGGTAATTATTTTCACTACCAACCTCAACAACCTAACTAGCATCGATCACCTTCAGTATCAACCTCAATAGTATAACCAATATTATTCACTCCCCTACTAACATCAGTGGCTATGGATTCCCTAACCTTTTCAAAACCTACCCAAATATCTTATAAAATCCAAACATAATATACCAACTATAGCCTGTCACTCTCTACTGTACTTAGGTTGTAAATAATGGTAGTCCTCCCTAGCCAAAGAGGAGTGCTGACAACATCTGGATATGACATACAAACCAATTCAAGTTCATTTTAACCACTTATCCCTATCTTTCTTTTCTATTTTCTTTTATACTTGAAATAGACAAAATTTAGAGAAACATATTCAATAAGAAAAGAATAAGTAGATTAGTCAATTGGAAGAGGCTCTAACTTCCTCATACAATATACTAACCCTTTTCAATCCTAATATTTATGTGTGATTTTTTGAGATTTATTTACCCCTTATTATGAAATTTTTTACAGAGTTATGGATAAATGCTGTAAGTTTCATTTTGGTTTCTAATTTTATAAATAATA